>RJWT010050237.1:0-10881 GCA_004365215.1 Cuniculus paca | reverse complement strand
AAAAAAAAAAAAAAAAAAAGAATGCAGCTACCACAGTAAGTGTCCAATTCTGAAATCTCTTAAAACAATAGTGGAGTTCAGTCTTCTAAGAAAACCCTTTTGGGGCCGGGGATTTAGCTCAGTGGCAAGTGCCTGCCTGGCAAGCGTGAGGTCATGAGTTCGATCCATGGTGCCGAGGGAAAAAAAAAAAAAAGCCCTTATGTTTTTTTGTTTTGTTTTTTGTTTGTTCAGTGTTTTTAGGAAAACTTCTTTGTTAGAGAGTGAATCTTGGCTGCCTTTCATCCTGGTCAGTAAGCCTTCAGCTAAAAAGATATTTAACATTTATTGCAAAACAGTGTTAGGATATTCCATATAACATTATCTAATTTTATTCTCATAGTTTTCCTATAAAATACTTGGTATTATCACTATTTATAATTCCTCAAATACTCAATTGGATTTTTTGCAACCTTTCTAGTTTTTATGTCTGTCACCCCTTTTGTCACTGACTGGGATCGAAAGAGGCCCACTCCAAGAGAAGATTAAGACCTTGAGTTACTGGGGCTAGGTTTTTTTTTTTTTTTAATGAGACAGGATACTGGTGTGTAATTCAGTTGGCCTTCAACAAACTGTATAGCCCAGGATGTCCTTGAACTCAAAGCCATTTTCCTGCCTCAGCCTCCTGAGTGCTGGAATTACAGGCATGTACCACCATTCCCGAATTCTTGGCTAAGTTCTTGACTCAGTATCACAGAAGAGCATTTCAAGATGTGTCAGTGAGAAGCATATATATTAGGTGAAATCAAAAAGTATACACTTAGCCGGGAATGGTGTTTCATACCTATAATCCCACTTTGGGATCACAAGGATCTCAAGTTCAAACCCGGCCTGGGCAATTTAGCAATGCTTTGTCCCAAAATAAAATATAAAAAGGACTGGGCATGTAGCTCAATGGGAAGGCCCTGGGCTCAAACCTCAACACTGCAAGACAGAAGTATACACTCAAAAAAAGGGCATAGGTCCTCGAGGGGTGAGGTGCAGAATGGTCTAGGATAAGGGGCGTTGTGTGGTTTTGGGGTATCCTCAAGACAGATGGTCTGGAATATTTTTCTTTTGACTTACTTATTTACCTAGTGTCTGTGTCTTTAACGTCAAGTTGTTCTTCAGAGGACTAAAGCAAAATCTGGCTTTAGCAATCAGGTTAAATGCAAACCATTTGTATGTGTTGAAGTTTGGAGATGTGGTACCCAATTAATAATACTGTGTTGCTGAGAGTGGAAGTCTTTGGAATTTATATAGCAGAAGGAAAATACAGACCAAATTTATGTACTTGTTATATCTGTAAGACCATTAGAGATTTCAGAGGAAAGAGCCTGGAAGGAAAACTGGCGAAGGGTTAAAAAAAAAAAAGCAACTGGGTTAAGTTTGATTATGTTTCAAAGCTGCAGTTGTCTTTAAATTACGATTTCAAAATTACAATCTCCTCATCTCCTTTTAACTTATCTTTATTATCTCTACCTCACTTCCATCTCAAATAGTCTTATTTCTCCTTTCTGGCTTAATGAACCCCAGCTTACCCTTCAGCCCTCATTGAGATGTTACTATTCTAAAGAAGTTTTCACAATCTCTTTATTCTTTCCTATTATACTCTTGTAGTGCATTGTATCACAAGAGCATAAGAAATTATGGAATTTGTGATTTATAAATTAATAGCTGTCATTTCTACTGAACTGTAAGTACCACAAACATGTCGTTTTTCTACCTCATTTGTAATGTGAAGTATAGTTCCATGCATATAGGTGCTCAGTCATTGTATAAGATTCTGGCAAATAAGTACCATAGTTAGAAGTTGAGCACTGATATAGTATACCTTCAAAACCTTTCTTTTAAATCACACCATACACAGAACCTAACAGGAAGTATTTCTTAATGAAATTTCTCCAGAAACTCTTAACTTGATTTCAGTTCTAAATTGGGCATGTAAAAAATAAAAGTTATTCATTAGCAATATGTACTGGCTAGGGTGCGGTTCTGAGATAAGGAACTGAAAGTCTTCAACAAGTCTCCCTAGTTCTGGTGGGTAAGCTCCTGAGAGAAGTCCCGCATTTCTGAGCAAATATTTTTGAGGAAAGCTGGTTACAAAAAAATCCCAGGACTACTAGTCCAATTAGGAAAGTTTGTAAGAGGTAGACCCGTCTGCTAGTTTACCAGTGTTTCTAACTTCCTGCTGAGCTGAAACTGTTTGTTTTGTGGAAGAACAAATCTCACCTTCAGGCATTAAGATGAAGAGTCCCCAAACTTTTGAGGAGCAAACAGAATGCATCATCAACACTTTACTCACAGACTTCTTGAGCCCAACATTACAGGTTGCTAGTCGGAGCCTGTCCAGTGTAACTGAAACAGACTCAGGTAAGGTTCTTGGCCTATTCTCAAGTCAATGAGAGAATTTGGGTATGCTTTCTTCATTTCCTTTTATCTTTGAAAAGGCAAATGCTAAGCTTTTATCAACACCTGAAAAGAAAAAGATTTTTGTTGAAGGGAGATTTTGATTATTGATGACTACTGATGTCAACAGAACGTTGAAGTTCTTAGGAGAGAACAATGCCAAAATTGTTTATAAGACTGGAGAAGTTTCCCCATTGCTCAGATTCCTAAGAATTTCCATCCCTTCAAGCTGTGACAAATATGTCTCTGTCTTAGGAGAGGATTACTCTTTTGACGTGGCTATCATTGCTGGACGACTTCGAATGTTAGGCGACCAGTTCAATGGAGAAATAGAGGAGTCTGCCAAAAACATCATTGCAGGAACTACTCAAGGACAGGTCTGGTTTTTACCTCTTGTATTGTTTGCTGCTCTTTCCTGTTGAAAACTTCCTTTTCTTCCTACTCCTATGTACTGTGAGTATGAATGTTCTGTGAGAGGCGTGGGATCTTATATTTATCCAAAGAGGTACAGCAGGAAATGCTAACTGCCAGTTCTTTAGGAGTTAATCAAAACCTATGTGGTATAGAGAGGGAAACTCTTGACAGGGAATGATAGACTTTTAGCTTTATTCTTCTTGTTATTTAGCTGTGCTTAGTGTGCTCATAGCACTTTATTCTCAGCAAAGTATCTTTTGTGCATGTTTGAATACTTTTTTTTTTTGAGGGTAAGCATTTTCCTCCCCCACCCTCCAAGATTCAGCAGTGAAGTAGATAGAGAAAAGATAGAGAGTTTACAAGTATGATACAACTAGGCATAAGCGCCTGGTGTTTCATCAGAACCCTGATTACCAGTAGTAGCACTTAGTTTATATAAAGAATATAAATATTCTAAATGTTGCAGATTAATATCAATATCAACAATGATAGTTAATATTAACTCATCGCTTACTATATGTGCCATTATTATCTCACTTAATCATTATACCCCTGAATGACTTATCCCAGAAACTGTTATCCCTAGAACAATCTCACTCCAACAGCAAACAATGCTGTAAGAGCCAACAGCTGAGAGCAAACATGTGTTTTGTTCACTGCTATATTCATGTAACCTCAGACAGTATCTGATATGCAATAGACCCTCAGGAAGTATTTTCTCACTCAATACCACTTAAGCTGATAAGGAAACTGAGGCATAGGGAAATAATTAAATAGGTCAGCTGATATTTGTACCAGACTGACTCTAGAAACATTCCTTAACCGTGTGCTTTATTCTTCCTAATAAACACAGCTGGGGTAAAGTGTCCTCTGCACCTTCAGACAGAACCGAATCTGTTACTCCTAATTGCTTGCACTGAGGCTGTCCTAGGTAATAGTAGCTGAGTCTACTTTTTTCTTCCTTATTAAAAAAAGTTGAAATAGCCTCAAACCCATAGAAAAATCACAAGGATAGAAGGAAAAATTTATCTCATGAATCACTTGAGAATAAGTAAGTGACATGATATTTTATCACCCCTTTAATACTTCAATATTTTCTTTTTATATAACCACAATCTAACAAGACTAGGGAATTAATATTGGTATATCTAATTCTTAGATCACATTCAAATTTTGCCACTTGTCTGAATAATATCATTTATAGCAAAAATATCTAGACCAGAATCACATATTACACTTAGTTATTATGTCCTTTTAGTACCCTTCAGTCTGAAATAGAAATTTAAATCTGGTAGGTACACATACAAACTCCACACAAGGAATGTAAACATTATGTAATATAAGCATGAACTAATAATAAAAAAAGAAAAAGTAAGTTTTTTTAAAGCTATGTAAATATCCCACAACTCATTAAAATTTCAATCTGTTCATTTCTATATCAATATAGAAATATGAATTCCTACTTTATTCAATGGTTATTAATCTGTTACTGTCATTATTTAGATGGTAAGAGTCTGTCTTTTTAAAACAGGACTGTGTCTTTTTTTAAAAAATTTTTTATTTTAAAGATAGTAAAACCCAAGAAAACAAAACAGAATAAATCCAGTCAAAACACAGCAGTGAAATGGGTACAGAATATCAAAGCAGGGTAATGGGAAAACAACAATGGCTACTATAGTGTATCTTGTTATCTTCACAGTAGTTTTCCATTCCATCAGTTATAGCAAAATCAGACCAAAACAAAACAGAATAAAATCAATCAAAATAGAATATTGAGTAAAGAAAAAAAATTAATAAGAATAAAACAAAACAGTGAGAACATTATTAGACTTTAAAAACAAGACAGAAAAAAAAAACTCCATATTTACCATATTGCATACCATCATCCTTCCTATACGTGCTCAGACTGTCAACCCCATGCCTGTAAATTCAACCTAACAATACAATCCTTCAGGTGCTTTTTGTACCTCAATTGCTATTAGCTCAGGTTGACCTCCAAACCAGCTGGTGGCTTATGGGGTGAGAGGGTTTGGTGATTTTCAGTCTGCATGCTGGTAGGCTTACAGGAGACACTGACTCTTTTTCTCTTCCTGGGTCCCACATAGTCTGCACAGCTTATCAGAAAGGCTGGCTACCTGGATCCTTGATCAGCTCCTCCCAGTCCCAGCATGGCTTACTCTTGGAAGTTTCTGGCTTTCCCTTGTCTTCCTGGGTCCTGCACAATCTGCATGACTTACCAGGAAACCTGGCTAGTTGGATCCATGATTGGCTCCTCCTGGTCCCAGCATGGCTGATTCTCGGGAGTTTCTGGCTTTTCCTTGTCTTCCTGGGTCCTAGGACTGTGTCTTTTTGATTTTGTACCGCATTTAGAGTTTTGAGTACTTCCTTTTCTTTTGGATTGGAGATTAAACCCAGGACTGTCACACTGAGCTACATCCCTAGCCTCTGCCTGTTTTTTTGGTTTTTTTTAAAGACAAGATCTTGCTAAGTTTAAAATTTGGATCCCCCCTGCCTTAGCCTCCCAGAGTCCTGGAATTATAGGTGTGCACCAGCATGCCTACTTGAACACTTCCTTAATTATTTTCCTTTTTGAAAATGAGAATATTTTATATCAATTTTTTTCTTCTTTTTACTTCCCCTCCCCTCTCTCCCATATTCACCCATCCTCAAATCTCCTTCCAATCTCCATAAATTTTGTCTCCATTTTCCATCATCCATCCTTTATTTTGCTCTTTAAATTATTCATGCTTTAGGTTTTCCATATAAAGAGAAAACATACACTATTTAACCTTCTGTGTCTAATTTATTTCATTTAACATTATGGTCTTGAGGTGTATGCATTTTCTACAAATACTTGTTTAATTTCTGTAACAGAAGATCTTGTACTTTTCCATGACCAGCCTGGAGTTAACCATGCTCCAGGAAGTTCTGGCCTCCTTCAATGAAAGAATGATGTTTAGAAACTTAAGACCTAGGTACTTTCCCATGTGGATTCTCTTCTCAACTTGTTTGAATTCTGACACCCCACTCTGACCATTCTTTGCCCCTTACACCCCAAAAAACCTTGGTTGGCCTCACCTAATAGCTTTTAGACCAAAACTGTTTGCAAAGGAAAAGAGGAAAAACATAGAGCTAATTTTTTAAAAAGCATTTCCTAGACATTTCCTAGTTGTGCAAATAATACCTTTACAATTTGACCCTTTATAGTCTCATGTACTTAGTATTTTTCTCTCAGATTTTTTTTTTTTGCAGCACCAGAGAGTGAACTCACAACCTTGCACTTGCCAGGCAGGCGCTTAGACTGCTGAGCTAGATCCCCAGCCCCTCAGATCGTTTCTTTATGTTGTTCATCCTAAGCAATAATATCTGAAATCATGGATTTGATGAGTTACTTGAAAAGTTACATACTTTTCTAATATTCATTAAAATAACATAATATTAAAGTGAGAGAAGTTCATCCATCTACTGCCTGATAATACCACAGGTCCATTTGCCACTCCTTGGGCAACACTTGTGTTTGTGGATTCTTGAACTGCAGCCTCCTCCACTTTTTGAGTGGTACTTTACTGATATATCCTCTCTCCTTCCTCAGGTAGGAGCTATACTCCAACACGCAGTACAGTCTCTCAGTGAGGCCTGGTGTGCTCAGGATTCCAGCCTCGCTTATGCAAGAGCCTTTCTGGCAGTGTCAGTGAAACTTCTTAAGTTTGTGGCTCATGTAGCTCCTGAAGTGGCAAGACAGGTGGCTGTCCCCATGGTGGGTATGATCAATGGGAACAGAGCCATCCGTGACTTCATCCAGAGCCAGGGAGGATGGGTAAGTGTGTTGGGCCCCTGGCTTTGCTAGACATTTGAACTCTTAATATTAATATCAGAAACTCTAATTATGACCCTTTTTGGAAGTAGGAAACCAAGCAGGAAAACAGGCCGTCCTAACTTTGCAGGATTTTGTTGCCATGGAAGAGCGGAATAGACAGGAGCTCACCCTGTGAGGTTCTGGCTCCAAAGTCATGCTACCTGAAATGTTGACTGTTTACCCTAAAGCTAATCCCCACTTCCAACATGTGAACATCTACAAAGTATATTGGTGGTAGAGTTCTAGTCTCAGCCTGGCTATACTCTGCTCCTTGGTAAATTTCTGGGTCTTCTTTCCTTAAAATCCTTAGGTGTGTGAGAGGAAGTTCAGAATCATCTTAATATTACCTAACAAAAAGCAATTTGTCTCAATTGGTAGTGACAACAGGAGGAAGCATACTAAACCCAAGTTTCAGTAATTATTAAAACTTGCGCTGTCATGAAGTAGTCCTTTCCTTATCTAGGATTGGCAGGAGCATTAGTAAGAGCTATATTCTCTGAAAGTATCTGCAGATCATTCCTGATTTCTGAAAACCATTCCTTTGACTGTAGGATTTTCACTGTTTCCCTAGGAAAATCTGGAGAACTGAAGAAGTTGAATTATTCTTGACTGAGCTGCACTTCTTTGACTGATCAAATGATTGATTTCTGGCGATTAAAACAGAGAAATAAATTTTAAAAACATTTTCTTCGTTTAGTCAGAATGTACTTTGCTGAATAAATTATTTCCTACTGATAAAGTTGGAAACAGTTTCCAGAAGCCTACAGAGATTTTATACTTTCTGTTTTTACATGAATTTTAATGAGGTTTTGTTGAAGCAAAAACCTCCAGACACAATATAATGACTTATTAGTGAAATTCCAGGCAACAACTAGGCCTGCTGGAGATACTGTGGAGAAAACAGAACACTGAAAACTATTCCTCCATATTTAATTTTGTCTTTTTGGTAAAGATCTTGTCTACCAATTTTGTAACCTAAAGAATTTCAGGAAGATTTTTGGTTGAAAACTTGTTATTTCAAGTTAAGAAATTTCCTTTCAAATTCATCCCTAAATTCCATGTTAATTTCATCTAGGCTGAATTTATTTTATTCAGTGTAGAGGTTGGAAGCCAAAAGTAGCAGTTTATTCATCTACCATTTCTACAAGGGCCAAAGGTAAAAGTTATATATTTTTATTGCCACAGGATGTAGGAAGTACTGGACTGTACCTAGGACGGTAGGGCCCTCCAGCTTAGGTGAAGCTGGCTGCACACCTCAGGGATTTTATAATAAGGTTCACACACTACTTAGACTTTATTAAACTGCTGATCTTCAGGCTTTGTTCATAGAAATTCTGATCCCATAAGGGCTGGCAGGGGGCTAGGAAACCACCTTTTCACCTTCATGTGCAATTCAGATGCTTGTAAAGTTTGAAAATCATCACTTTAGAGCAGGAATTGACAAATTACCGACCACTGGCCAAATCTGGCTTAGTATCTTTGTATGTAAATAAAGCTTTCCTGGAATGTAACATTTCCTTGTCCGTTTATTATCCATGGCTGCTTTCACACTACAGTAGCTGGAGTGAATTATTATGACAGACACCATATGGCCCATTAAGTCTAAAATATTTGCTAGTTGGTCCTTTATACAAAGAGTTTGCTGATTCTTGCTCTAAAGCTAAATGAACATCTATTTTTCCTTGAATAATTTAAAGTGTTACAATCCTTACAGTTCCTATAAACACAGTTGTAGATAGGATTTAAACCCAAAGATACTTAACTCTTTGAAGGACTTAGTTTGTAAGTATTGTTCTTGCATAGTCTGATTTTTCTAGGGTCGTTAGCCAACCAAAGAGCTCTAGGGCTCCTGAGTAAACTACAGAAGTTACACGTGTCTTTGGCCTTAAAGTGAGAGTGATTGGAAGCAGAGCTTACAGTTTCTATGGTCTGTGCATCTCAAAATAGTCCTTAGTAATCTAACATTATCAGACAGTCATCAGGTATAGATTCCAAAAACCAGAATACTTACCTGAATTTTTGAAGAAAACACTGCTATGCCTACTTCTGAAATGAGGCACTGGTGACTTTGGCTAAAGTTTAACTACTTGCTACTTCCTCTCCCTCAGCCAGCCACCTCTGTGACTTTCCTATATGTGAAGAAGTAAATATGTGATGCTATTAATATATTTTTCTACTTTTCCAAACTATACTTATTTCCTCAATTCCTGAGTAAATCACGATAGGTAAATAATCAAAAAATGAGATTTCTTGTCACCGTTTAGTAGAAATTAGCTTTTTTTGTTGCCAAGACAGTTGATATACTCCTTTTTCCCTTTTGCTAACGAAGTCAAGATGGTGAGTTCTGTGGTGTTTGGCCTCTATTTTCATTTTGACTAATGCCATTCAGTTTATGAAATAAAATTCTTTTGTCTGTGCATTTGAAATGTTTCAGTAAATATAATCCAAATTGAGTAATAAATGTCAGAGAGGTCCCCTCTCTCCCTTTTCTTGCCCTTCTTACCATATCAATTTCCTGTTTTAGTCTACATTGCCCATAAAACAACAGAATATGAATTTAATTCCAATTATACTATAATATCTTCAGATAAGAAGATATGATTCTCCTTGGGGTTACACTAGGCAAATGTGTAAAGCAGCTGTGGCCTAAGTGTTGTGTTTGTTACTAGACCACCCTATCTTAGGGGAGCTTAAAGTGACTGGGCTGTGGAAGAAGGCATTATAGCCCAGAGATTAAGAATGCATTCAGATTCCTTGATTTTAACAATTTAGTTTCATCATAGACTAATTAGGTGACATTGGGCAGGTGACCTAATTACTTTTTGCCTTAGTTTTCACAACTGTAAAACAGATTTTGTTTTGTTTTGTTTTTTGAGACAGCGTCCTGCTATGTAGTTCATGCTGGCCTTCAACTCACTATGTAATCCAGGAATTCGTGGCAATCTTCCTGCTTCAGCCTCTCGAGTGCTGGGATTACAGGTGTGCGCCACCATGCCCAGTTTAACACAGAGGTTTTGTAACCACTGCATGCTACATTTGTAAGGGATAAGTGAAGCAATATATTTTACAAAGGGCTTAGACCAGTACAAGATTTTAGCTTGACTTTTATTCTCCATTTAATTCTGTCTTTTTCAGATGCAAGTCAGTCTTACAGCTTTAATTTCACCTCAATGTGGTTGATTCCTACATAACGGTTTCTTTCCTTTCTGCCCAAATCTATATCCACAAACTCTAATTGCTTATTTCTGTGTGTCTTTCTTATACTGTACTCTTCCAGATTGTCAATCCAACAACCTCAAAACCTCGTTTTTGTCTTTTTCCTTTGTCCAGTCCCAATCACCTAATTAGTCTTTCTCCTTTGTTCTTTCCTCTTTGTCCTGGTTCTTCCTGCCAATTTCATTATAATCTGCCTTGATTATTGGTTAAGTCTCCAATTATGCTTCTGTTCACTGTTTTCTTGCAGTTCTGTTCCTGCCCTATTTCAATCTGTCCCGTCTACTGCCAGCAGACGGATAAAAGCTGTGGTTTCTCTGTCCATTGTTTGGATTCATTTTTCCATATGATATAATTGATTTTTGAATTAAAATGCTACTAGAGGAGATTAATAAACCTAAAAGGATTTATTGGATGGGAATTTATGTTTTTAAATCTAGAAACACTTTCCAAAATCATTATTGCTTTGATCACCATGTTCTTAAAATCCACTAGGTGGAACAATTGACGGTGATTGGATTTGTTCAGTATCTTATTTGTGGTAGTGGTTTCATGGGTATAGGTATGTCTCAAAACTTACCAAACTACACTTTAACATGTATGGCTTCCTGTTTGTCATACCTTCGTAAAGTTATTTACAGATTTTTGTAGGTTTCCTAGCGTCCATTAAATAAAGTCAGCTTAAATAAATAAATAAATAAAGTCAGCCTGGGACTCAAATTTTCCCAGGGTTTGACCACAGCTCTCCTTACTAGCCTTATAAATCATGATTCTTGTCTATAAAACCAATGTTTTGGTAAAACTGAACCATTCACTGGAACTAAAATTCTCCCACTCCTTTCTATTGTTTTGTATTGCTTTTTCTCAGTGCTACTATGACATCTTTAAGACTCAACTCAATTGTTACTTCCTCCATTAAGGCTATCTAGATAAGCTGGAAAAAGATTATCTTTGCCTCCTAAAAGTTTTTTTTT
>RJWT010050236.1:0-10889 GCA_004365215.1 Cuniculus paca | reverse complement strand
GTGGCTTTGCCAGCTTTCAATGGCATTCTTGATTTCCTGGCTATCTCTTTGAATCTGTTTCATGCATTCTAATTCTTTCTTGTATTCTTCATTCAAGGTTTCCATCCTTTTGCAGGGCTCCTCTATTTTTCCAACTATATCTTCTTTAAATGTGTTTAGCATTTCTTTCATTATGTTTATCATCCCTTGTTTTTACCTGGGAAATCATTCCTAATCTCAGTTCCTTTAAAGCTTCATGGAGTTGTTTCTTTACTTAAGTTGCTATCATTTCAGAAGTTTCAGGTGTGTGGCTTATACTTTCTTCTATGTCCATGTCTCTTTGGCTTGTTTGGGATGGACTGGAGGTGTAAGATTGCATTTTGCTCTTTCATTTTGTCATTTTCTTGTATTCCACTGTGGCAGGTGAATCCAACGTGCACGGTTGAGGCTCCAAGGCTAGGTGAAATTCACAGTGCATGCCTTCAGCTCCAGCCAAGAGCTGCTCTGTTGCTGGTGTCTGGCAGGACCCAGGCAGGATCCCAGGGACACTCCAAACAACCCAGGTTGATGGTGGAATTGCTGCAGGTCCCTACTGATCTGCTCACAAGGTCCCAAGCTGTACAGCTAGGTGAAATTCTCTGTGTGTGCCTTCAGCTCATGCCAGGTCCACAGCTGCAGCTGCTATGCAGCTCTGGGGTGGTTGGGCAGAGCCCAGGCAGGACCCCAGGAATGCTCCAAATATCCTGGGCTGATGGTGGAATGGGTGCAGGTCCCGACTGGTCTGCTCGCAAGGTCCCAAGCTGCACAGTTAGGTGAAATTCACTGTGCACACCTTCAGCTCACACCAGCCCAGAGCTACAGCTGCTATGCCTACTGCTCTGCTTTAATCAAGCAAATATTTTCTTTGGCTTGCTTCTGTGTTCATCTTATAAAAATTCTCCCCTCTCCTACCTTTAGTCAGGCCTTGAATTGCTAGTGATCTGGCTCTGCCTAGTTCATGAATTACTATTTGCTTATATAAATGAATTTTTTATTTATGTAAATCTCCCTCTTCTTCCTTCCTTCCTTTCTCCCTCTCTTCTTCCCTCTTTTCTTCCCTTCTCCCCCCTTCCTTCCTCCCTTCCTCTCTCTATCTTCTTTTTTCTTCTTTTTGCTATGCTGGGAATCACCTTTAGTGTTTTAACATATTTTGGTTTATCTTTTATCAATTTTATTTGCTCAAGAGTCACATGTGGGCCAGGAGTGGTGGTACATGGCTGTAATCCAGCACTTGGGAGGCTGAGGCAGGAAGATTGTTCTGAGTTTGAGGTCAGCCTAGGTTACATAGTGAGTTCAAACCCAGCCTGAATTATGTAGTAGGACCCTGTCTGACAAATCCAAGAAAAAAAAAAGTCACATGCTTGACTAGTGGTTATCAGACTGAACAGTTACAGAATATTTTATCATTACAGCATGTTCTATTGATGGACAATACTCATTTTCACATAAAGGATGTTAAAGGGATGTCTTTCCTCTTTTTTGTTCTACTTTATCCTATGCTCTGAAATTCTTGACAGTAGAGAAATGCAGTGTTCAGAAGAAAGGAGAGAAATATGCTAACATAAGTCTAGAAATGTTTGTCTTGGATAGAGCTGTAACCAAAAAAGAAGTTGAGAAGATTTCTATAGGGGGCATTGTGTTCCAGGGAACTGAAGATTGCTGACTGTCGGAAGTGTGGATGGTGTTGAAGAAGAGAAACTTGGTTGGAAATAACAGTAAGCGGTACAAATGTTTTCATCTGTTTCTCCCACTCGATGTTTTTGCCTGGTATGAAAAACCCAGGAATCCAAACATGTGCTATTTACATTTTTTTTCCTCTTAAACATTAATTTTTATGTATGTGGGTTAGAAATCTTAAGAAATATACAGATTCTTAATTGTCAGTCTGTGGTGCAGCCTGCACTTCCATATTCCTGAGAAGCTTCCCAGATGCAAATGGTCTAGGACTGTACCTCAAGTTGAAGGCTCTAAAATGTCTAAAAAGCATTTGCATTTTAGTTCTTTTGGGAAAACCCTGTTCTAATTATTGGTTTAAACACAGAAGGTTACATCTCTCAAGAAATCAATATGCCTTTAGTTTTAAACTTAGACTAGGGAAATTTGTTTGGGAGCTGGTGATGGAAGAAGTTTGTTGTTTTTGGAAAAATGGGACTCATTACTTGGAATTGCAAGGCTGGTATAAACATTTACTGATGTTTTCATATAGAGTTGTAGGATATTTAAAAATCAAGGAATACTGACCCCCAGAATATAACTCAGTCAAATTTCTTACATAAATACAAAAGTAGTTAACATATTTTGTTTCAGTAGAGTTGTGGCCATTTTTGTAACATCAAGCTTTTGAACAGAAAGCAGTTTTTATCTGATACTGTGATTTAGAGCCAGTTGAAGAAGAAATCGATTGTAGGTGGAGGCCAGCTATTGATCAGAAAGAGGAATGGGAAACTGGAACATTTCTCAAATGGAGAAAAATACAGAATTAGAAATCCAAAGGCATGAAAATTTCTATTAGAAAAAATACAATGGGAAGTTTTCTTAATGCACTATGGTATGTTTTGGTTTTTGATACAGATGGAGAAGCTGGGGATACTGACCAGCAGATGATCCAAAAGGAACAAGAACTTTCTGTTCCTTGGTTATGTCTCACACACAAGTAAGGTTGGCAGAGCAAGTGAAACTCCCTGAAAGGATTGCTGAACTGCCACAAATTCTAAGGTATCATTGTGAGTACACATCACAAGGATTCAGGTGGAAACCAGTAGACCCTGCTCAGTTATTTAGGTATGATAAATACAGACCTAAAACTGAACCAAGACCAAGTTGAATACAAATCTAATGTTCTTGGCATCCACACAGGTTCACGACCTACCTAGTTGTTTTTTTAAATAAAGAGTTCAATGTTTATGGAAAAATCAAAATTGGGAGGAAAAGCATGCTGTCTTAATTTCTCATTCATTCATGCTCAAGGGAAGCTGAGATCTCATCTGTTTCATTTGTTGCTTAACAATCAATCTAGAAACCTCTGTCTACTTGGTAGGAATTACCTGAAATGGCAGGAGTATTTCAGGGAGGAAACAAAGTATCTGATGAGAATGGGTCATTAAAAACAAACAAACAAACAAACAAACAAACAAACCAGAGGTCTTTGTATCTGAAAGGAAATAGCAAACTACTCAAAAATTTTAACAGTGTAGTAAGGTAATCTGCTATTAGGACATTAGTCTGGTTTAACAGAAGGTGAATTCCACTCTCAATTAGGAGATCTATTGTCAAGCACAAAAGGAAATCAACTCCAGATTGGAAAGGGTTACTATAATGTACAAAAGACATCACATGTGGCCTTAAATCTTCATGGATTCTAACTATGCCTACCTTCTGTATGCAAGATCTCTGTGGTGAGATATTATCAGGTCTACACGGTGCTGGGGCAGCTACAGCCTCTCAAGAGGAGAAAAGAGAGCTTCTACAGCCATTGATGGGTTCTCGAGTTCCCCTGTAGTCCTTCCTCTTCTCCTTCCTCCTCCCATAGGAATTTTCCATACCCTTTGTTCTCTCATACCTCTCTGTTTCTGTCTCCCCTCCCTGCCTCTCTCCCTTCTTCCCTTCCTTTTTTCCTTCCTTCATCCCTCATGCAAATACCTAACTATAGCCTTGTAAGTTTATCTCAGAGTGCTCTTTATTTTAAAATTATTATTATTATTATTATTTTGTAGTATTGGGGATCAAACCCAGGGTTTTGTGCATGGTAGCAAGTACTCCACCCCAGGGCTACACCCCAGTCTATCATAGTGCTTTTGATTTTGTTTTTAACAGCAAATTAAACATTTGTCTTCTAATAGAATTCTTTAAACAGAATCTGCATGAATACTATTTTTGCATAGTCAGTAATTTGCCAAGTCTGCTTAAGCACATCAAATTGTTTCTGAACCTCAGGTTATAAAGTTTATAAAATGAGGAATTTGAGCCAGATGATCTTGTTAGTCTTTTTCAGTTCTGACGTAGTACTTTCTTTTGTTCTTACATCATCTTATCTTTTGATGTTTTGTTTGTTTTTATGCCTATTTCTATCTTCTCTGTTGTCCTTCCAATGTTTGCTATTTCCACAGTGAAAATTTATTTACTTGTTCCTTAAATTCTCATTAACTATAACTAGGTTAATTTTCTAGCTAAAATATCTGGGCTTTTCCATCAGTTTCCCATGAGACCTTGGATGGAGTTAATATATTGTAGACTCACTCACTTGCCAGTCCACTTACTTGTGACTTCTGTTCTTATCACTCCATCAAAACTGCCTTGAGATTGTCAGTTTCTTCTGTTTCTGAATGCTTTTAAATCCTTATTTGCTAGATCTGCCAGTGCATATAACATTGTTAAACTTTCCCTTTCTTTGGTTTCTATGACAGGGGCTCCTCTTCCGTTTTTTTCCTATCCCTTGGACCTTTCTTTCTTAGTCTCTCAAATCTACATCTTCCATCTAGACTTTTATTTTGAACCCAAGACCTATGCATCCCACTTTTAACTGGACAATTCCATTTGGATGTTTTTGTTATAGGAATTTAAACTTATCATGGCCCAAGCTGTTCCCTATTTCACATAGCATTGTTGCCATCTAATTAATTCTCCAAACTAGAAACCAAGTACCATCCTTGATTATTTTTTCTTCATCACCTCCCACATTAACCAACCATGAAGTCCTAATACTGCCTCTTGTATCTGATTACTTCTCTTAACCTCTACTGCCATGACTTAGTAAAAGTCAGATTTCTCGGTCAAATGTCAGAGAAATCCCTCTAACTGCTACTTCCGTCTCCGGGATAGCCTCTGACCCAGTATAAACCAATTCTTGCTTCTCATAATAGTTATGTTCTAACAAGTCTCAGCAAACCCTGAATTGGCCAATCCTGAACCATTGCTCTTAGGGGAAATACACAAGTAGGTTCTTCCAAAACCCTGTCAACATTCTTATCACTGATCAATGCATATCTTTATTTTTTGTATGCTTCTGTTTCAAGATATATTGTTTAATATAGTTGATTAATTATCATTGAATTCAAATTTCTTGCCATTTTGTGTATGTACGTGTGTTCTCCAAACCTTGAAAGTGTCACAGATATTGAGTTTGAAGTTATAGATACATGTTAGTGAGCTGGCAAATTTGCAAGTAGGACCCACGAAAGATAAGGATCAACTGTCAAGTTTGTGCCCTGAAGTCTTTCACTTAAACCCGAACTTCATGTCACTCTTCTAGGGGAAACCTTCACGTGACTCCACAGCACTGCTAGGGCTAAGTTCAAACTTCTAAACATGGCTATCTCCTCCTCACTGCAAGCTCTTATGAATCCCTTCTTTACGCTTTTGTGTCATAATGGAATTTTCCCAATTTTTACATTTAATTCAGTCTATTCTTTCCCACCTTTGAGTTTTTGCAGATCTTTTCCTCTCTTCCTCTTTTCCTCCTCCTTTCTCAGCTTTCTTGTTTTCACTTTCAGGTCTCAACTTGCTACATCTTCTCGAAGTTTTCTCTGACTTCATAGAACAGATCACCTGCCCCATATTCTTACCACCATGCTTGTCTCAAGTCATAACTTTTCGTGCACTTAAAAAAAGACCCATTTCACTCTCTTAGAAAACTAGACCTTGAACAGGTGTCAAGTTTACCTTTTTAATGGTTTGTGATTTTCTATACAGTAAACATGCTGGGTAGAACACAATAAACATGCAACACATATGTATTTGAATGAAGGAAGGAATATTTGCTTATTGTGGGGTCAATTTCATCAAAAAAATTACAGTATAATCATTATGAAAAAAGAAAATATTTTATCTGTGAATCTCAATTGCCAGGTTCAATGCTTGCAAATAGTACATGTTTGAAGAACATCTGTTGAATGAAAACACTAGGTTTTTTTTTTTTTTTTTTTTTTTTGTCTTTTTGAGACAGGGTCTTGCTGTGCAGTTTGAACTGGCCTTGAGCTCACTTTGTAGCCCAGGCTGGTCTCAAACTTGCAACGATCCTCCTGCCTCAGCCTGCTGAGTGCTGCCACCACCACACCTAGCAAACACTAGTTTTAGCATGTCAAATAGTAAATAACTTTAATTATAGGAAAAATAGGGGTTAATTGTGAATTCTTTTTTTTTCCACAAGTGAAGAAATTTTTATTATAGTCGCCAATGCACATTACTTGTGTAAAACAGTGTTTCACCATGACATTTTCATACATTCAATGTGCTTTGAACATATCCACTCTCTGAGCGTCAAGATTCTCATGAAAAACTTCGCAAAATAAAAAGAATTTTAAGATAGCGTCAAACTGCTTCCATAAGACAGATTGGAAATATTCCCCGCTACTCTACACTATGAGCAGAAAAGTGCCAGATATTCCCCAGACCCCTGGGCAAGTGTTCACACACCTTAAGGGCAACCCTACCCTTCTTCAAAGCACAGCCCTCGAGTTAGAATAATGCAGCAGCCACCAGATGAAAACCATGCTTTATTAAAAAAGCCAAAATGAAAGAAAAGCGGACATGAAAGGGGAAACCGGCTGGCCACTTCTCTATAATCGTGTACTATTTTCCCAGAGCATTTTTTAACAAGTCAAGTTTCAAAGGACAGCTTTTTAATGTGTCACTTTCTGAGGCAGCACTGCAAATAAACATCACTAGAGGACCCAGATTCTTGCCAGCTCTTGATATGAGGAGCCATGAGCCGGTGTGCAACTTCAGACCCCTGTGAAAAAAGAACTCAGGCAAAGGCTGCTCTGTTCCCCAGCAGGGGATCACTGCATCCGCAGCTGGGAGGAGGAAATGAAGAGTACCTGCCTGGGGACTTGAGAGTGAAATTGATTGCACACATTTAAATGGATAGGCCTAAGATTTTTCCCTGATGCTGAAACCCTTGTGTTCTGCACTGAGGAATTTAAGGACAAGTACTTGGAGCCGTACACTGAGAAGAACCATGACCTCTCTGTCATCTTCCCAAACAGTTGCCAGCCTGGATGCGGACCAGGAAGCGTCTCAAACCATTGGGACGACTGTAAATTCACGGCACAGGGTAGGGCTCAGTCCCTGCGGTGTGGCTTGGCAGCCTCGCTTGCTTTTTGCGGCAGATTGCTTCTTCCAGAGGGAGCTCATCTGGAAGGCTGTGTAATCTTGGCTCAGGCCCTGTTTGTTTATTGGTCAGCTGGAGAAGTGATAGAAAAACGTGCCTTGGGAAAATGTAGATGGATGTGTGCGTTAACAACCTTGTGCTTAACCCTGATGGCCTAAGGGAATAGTTCTCACAGCGTGGTCCAGCGTGAACCAGCAGTATCAGCACTACGCAGGAATGTGTGAGAAATGCACATTCTCAGGCTCAGGTGGATGCCAGGCCAACAAATCAGAAACTCTGGCGCTGGTGCTCAGCATCTGTGCCATGAGAAGGTCTGTAGGTGGCTCTGGGCACATCAGGGTTTGAAAACTACAATGCTGAGAGAACATGAAGAGATTGTTTACCAAATAATAATAATTAATAACATTATAATAACTCAAGATCAATTGGCACTCATGCTGATAAAGGTGAGGAAGGCCAGATGGTCATAAAGGGTTTGAAGTTTGGGAATGCCAAAACCATTGGCAGTATCAGTACTAAGAAAAGTAAACATATTTTTTGGCTATTGTCATAAAATTTCTGAGTCAGTCACAACATCTCAGTTACTCACAACAGTAGACTTTTTTTTTCTCCTACATCTGCAAGGTGTAGTTGATCTTGGCTGGGCACCCTCTGTGCCTGGGTGCTGCTCAGTCTTATTTGGAATTCTGTGGGTGACTTGACCTGGTTCCATACGTCTGTCATCCTTCTCTTGGGCACATACCTAAGCCAGGGATGTCTTTGTTATGGCAGTGGCAGATAGAAGAGTGTAGAAGCAGAAACGCGCAAAGCCTCTTACGGTGGAACATCTGTCAGTTCCCTCACATTCCATCACCAGACTACATCATGTGTCTGAGCCCAGATGGAGAACTTGATTGGCTTCTGTCACCAGAGGAACTATAAAGTCACATAGGGCATGGGACAGAGATGTATGAAGGACCAGGACCCTTCATGCAGTCAACATCAGTTAGCAATAGACAACTTTCTCTTTAAATTTATTAGCAGCTCTCATATAGCAAAGCCAAAGTGAATTTGACTTAAAGGGGAAAAAAAAAACCTTTCTTCAAGACAATGAACAATAGTGATTTTACTCACTTCATTTAGATCAACTGTGTGATTCTTAATGAAAACAGGTTAAATCAGATCAACCATTTAAATGATTAACATTAGAATAAAAGATAAAGTAGATGTTTTATTTTGCTTTTTGTAGTAGTGGGGTTTCAACACAAGGCCTGCACACTGGGTTACATCTCTGGCCCTTTTATTCTTTATTTTGAGACAGTCTTGCTAAGTTGTCCAGGTGGGGTTCAAAGTTGGAATCCTTCTGTGTCAGCCTTCCAGGGTGCTGGGATTACAGGCATGCACCATCATGCCTGGTGACAAAGTAATTTCTTAAGCCTCATAATAAATTGGTAATATTTAAGACACTTTGTTTCTCAATCATATAACAAGTGTAGTCCATAAAGAGAAACGTGTATGTAAGACCTTGTCTCTAAGGATGGACTTTCATTGTTAAGTAAACTTTTGGCATTGTGTATCTTAAAAGTTCATGTCTGTTTGAAACAGAATTTCTATACTGAATCTCATCACAGCTTTCCGGGATCGGTTTAATGATTGTGTTAACCCTGTGTTTAACCAGAAATTAGCTGCTGGCATGGAAGCTCAGGGGCAATAAGAGTATTACCCACAACTTGCCCACAGTTGCCTAGTATGATCATGAACCAAGCAGGAATTCAAGCCAAGGAGAGATCAGTTTCTGGAATATGCCACAAATAGCCAATGTACCTCCTGCCACTTTCCCTGCTGGCATTTTTGAGGACCCAGTAGAAGAAGAGCACATGGCTACTACTTAGTTGTTTTTAATCTTGAAGATAAGCATTTCCCTGTGTCCGTGGTCAAACATAACATTTTATTTATTTGCTTTTCATTGGAGATGGATATGCTTGTTGCATGCTCAAAACATGTGGGTCAGAAACAAAGACTTTTCTAAATTAAAAATTACCATCGGTAAGGAGAAAAATGGCACTTTCCAAACATTTTGTATCAGTGTGTATGGAAAATTACGTATCAGTGTGTTATCAGTGTGACAGGAAACTCCAGTGCTGAGGTGGGTAGAGCGAGAGATGGAATTCAATGGCTTTTTCAACAATGAGAGTGATTTTCTGATTAAAAGTTTATTTTAAAAAGACCTCAAGGTATTATATGAGCAGGAAATGGGAAGTCAAGACTTTACCGAGTACAGTCCAGACACCATTCTGGGTCCTCTGCAAGTAGGTATGGCCAGCAGCCTTTGCCTAAAATTTGCTTGCGATTCATCTCTTCTTTTTCCTTTTTATGATGCTGAACAAGAGGATAAAAAGATAAAGGATTGCATAGTCTGGCTCGTGAGTGCTTCCCCACTGCGTGCTGCCATTATGGGGAGGAAGTAGCAGCCGCCAACCGCTGTTTTATTAATAATGAGGCATTCACATAAATTCCATGCAAAATTGATTTTTGACTGTTATATAAGAATCAAATACCAGGCTTTAAAAAGTAATTGAGAAATCTATTTGTAATTTACTTTGCCTATAAGAACCTGCTGTCCTGCCATAAACAATTTTACAGTATTTTCCCCCTGTTAAACAGCTATTTTTACACATCTGTTTGGCCTCTCTTATATGACATGCAGTCAGGAGGTGTAATGAATACAGGTTTGAAACAACATGTGGCCACAATCTCTTTCAGTTTCATCTTCGAGGGGATCTCTTGCAAGTTGTGACAGCATTTTCATCACAGTGCAGGTGAAGTATGTTAATGGCCAATTATCTGACACTGGCTGTTGACTGACGGATGATAAATCCATTCCTGGCAATAGTACAGCATGATGAAATAGCTAAGCAAAGGGAAAGAAAGAGAAAAAGATGGAAGAAAAAAAGAAGTGAAAGAAAGGTGAGATAGAAAAAGAGAAAGAAAAGAGAGAGTGAGAGAGAGAGAGAGAGAAACAACAGCCAAAAACCAAAGTAACAAACCAAAATAGAGTAAAGCCTCAGTTTGTGAGCATAATTCATTATGGAAACATGCTTGTAATCCAAAGCACTTGTATATCAAAGCAAGTTTTCCAGTAAGAAATAATGGAAACCCAGATGATTCATTCCACAACCCAAAAATATTCATATAAAAATGATTACAATACTGTAATATAATGCAAAATCATAAAGGAAATACAAAATGTATTGACAAACAAATTAGCTTGCACTTACCTTTGAAAACCTGAAGGCTGGTATGAGGGAAAAAGGAGAAAGGAGGGTTACTGTGACAATTTTCAATATCACTAATGGAATTGCTGCTATGTACTATCTATTAGCTCAGTGGAATCTTTTTCTTTTGTGCAGCTTTAACAAGGACCTATCCAATGACTGTTACTTTTGCCTCATTTTGAGGATTTTGCTGAAATGTGACATCGCATTGTTGTTAAGCAGAGATGTCACTTGCACTGCTCCAGCCTTATTTGGGTAGTGCTTTTCTGCTAGATTTTCACTATTTCCCACATTTTACACACTTCCCTAATCTCATTTGAAGTGAGAGATTCCTCTGATTTTTTTCTTTCTCCTCTGGAAACAAGATCTCTAATATAACATCAGTCTTGCAGAGAGAAAGAGACACACACACACAGAGACAGAGAGAAGTGGAGAGGAGAGGGGAGGAACCATTGGCTCAGTTGTCAGTATGCAATGTTCAGCATCATGTACTACTGTCGAAAGACATT
>RJWT010050235.1:0-10850 GCA_004365215.1 Cuniculus paca | reverse complement strand
CAAAATGTACAATAGATACTGTAGTAATGAAAGAGAAAGAAGGTGCTCAGAAGGAAAGAACAACTGGGATAAGGAAAAGAAAAGGAAGAAAGGAAAAGATTATATATATGTAGGTATACATATATAAATGTATGCATGTATACGTATGCAAGATAGATAACTATACTACTCATCTCTGCTAGTTCATCAGAAAGAAAGGTTTGTGCTGTCACTGTGTGACTGTTTGATCATTTTTTTGTGTGTGTGGTTTTTTGAGACAGGGTCTCTCTATGCAGTTCAGGCTGGCCTTGAGCTCACTTTGTAGCCCAGCCTGGTCTCAAACTCACAATGATCCTCCTGCCTCAGTCTCCTGAGTGCTGGGATTACAGAAGTGCACCACCATGCCTGGCTTGTTTGATCATTTTTTGTGCCTAGATCCTGTAACCTGAACAACTAGTTCTAAGATAACAATATGCAATGTATTAATTAGTGTTAATTTCCTACTATTATTTTGAAATTCTGTATCATTTCTTTTTTTTCTGTTTTGTTTAAAATAAAAAAAAAAGATTCTGATGCTGTTCTTGGCATGAAATACAAACTCTTTACCATGGTTTGTATTCCTATGGTGGTGTGTTCCTCCTATTGTATTTATCCTACTGCCCACTACTCTCTTTTCTTACCACAAGGTTCTAAAACAAGAAGAGTGTAGTTGACATGCCTGTAATCCCAGAACTCTGAGAGGCTGAGGCAGGAGAATTCTAAGTATGAGAATCCCTAGACTGGGCTGCTTAGTAACTTATCAAGCATATATCTCAAAAAAAAAATTAAAGGCTGAATTGTAGCTCACTGTGAGGGCCTTGTGTTCACTCCTTAGTATCCATCTTTCTGTCTGTCTCTCTCTGTTACACACACATACACACACAGTTCTAATTAAAGGCAGAAGATGTAGCTCACTGTGAGGGCAAGGGCCCTGCATTCACTCCTCAAAATCTCTGTCTGTCTGTGTCTCACACATGCACACGTGAAATTCTAAAACATGGGGTTTTAACTGTTGTTTCCTTTACCTGGCTGTCCCTTCCCATCCTTCATGTTTCACACCTTGGAGAATGTTCTCCACCATTTCCTAACCAAGGCATCCTCTCTCTGTATTTGCTTACAACAATTTCCTTCCCAATAGTTTATTCCAATCTATAACTGCATTCATTTACACATTTATGTAACACTATACTGTACTTTCCAACACTGAGTTTCATAACAAGGAGATTTATTATTAGTATTTTTTTTTTTTTGCCCTGAACTACTGTTGTGGAACACAACAGAAGCGCAGGGTATGAGACACAAAAAACTCAACGACAATTTAATGCATAGGTATTTTCACTTTCCTACTTTCTAAAATCCTAGCCAACCTAAGAATCCATTAGGGAAACTTCAAGATGTCATCTAAATCCCCCCTTCCCCAATAACTCAACACACATGGAATGCAAACTCCCACACACAGGGTAAGGGTAAGAGTAATTCATTTTCATTGCTTTCACCGCTGAACTGTTGAGAGCTGCAAAAGGTCACTACCAACACCACAGTAGCATGGTATGTGTCCAGAGAATTATCTGGTCTCACTGTACATGGCAATGGGGATGATAATAAATTGAGGGCTTCAAGTTTAGATAGAAAGAAAATCTGTCTCTAAAAGTTGCTTTATTAATTACATAGCTGAACAAAACACCCCAGATGACAGAGAAATTGGCATGGTGTAAGCCCTGTAGAAACCAGAATTATGATGCTTTCCTTACCACTAAGAATATGTATATACATACATATATACAATGTTAGCAAAACACAGCAAGTAATCTCATAGCTATCTACTAATATTCAATTTTTAGATCAACTCAAGGCAAAGACAAGCAGATTGGGACTGGCTTTTCTTTTCTTTTTTTTTGAGGCAGATTCTTGCTATGTAGTTCAGGCTTGCTTTGAACTCACTTATGTAGCCCTGGCTGGCCTCAGACTCATGGCAATCCTCCTGCCTCAGCCTCCCAAGCGCTGGGATTACAGGTGTGTGCCACCATGCCTGGTTTGGGCTGGCATTTTATGATCTCTACTTCTCAAGGCTGATTACTTTCCAGCTAGATCTTATTTTAGGGGAAAGAGGGTGCTTACAGTTGACTAGTACAAGGCCCCAGCACAGGAAGATGGAGACCATTACAGCCTTAATAGTAGTGGTAGTAATAGCTGCATCAATCTGATGCTCCCTGTTATTTGAGAAGAGAACAGTAGGATTGGACTAAGTGTAGTTATCTTACTCTGAAGTGGAAAAGATTGGACACCAGTTCACCTCTGCTTTTTCCTGGCAGCATGAGTTAGGAACATATCTTAACTTTTCTTGACACATGAGTCTCTATTCTGGCAAGTTAGTAAGTGTCTCCCGATGACCATGTGTTACAGACTTGTTCCCGTCTGTGGTCCAGTTAGGAGGTAGCGAACACTTAGATCCTGGGATCCTGACCCCTGTCTTCCCCCTTCCCCCTTTCCTGTTCCCCTTCCCCTTCCCTTCTCTCTCTCTTTCTCTCTCTCTCTCCTCCTAGCTACCATGAAACAAGCTGCTTTCTCTACTGCCTCCTGCCACAGTAATGTCACTGCCTCACTACAGACCCATAAATGGCAGGGCCAGTTGACCAGGGCCAGTTGACCAGTGCCCAAAATAGGAGTCAAAGCAAACCTTTCCTCTTTACAAGTTAATTGAATCTGGTATTTTGTTACAGGAACAGAACTCTGACTTATGCAGTAAGTTTTGTACTCCAACTGTACTGACAAGAAACTGAAGCTTGAAATGACTACCCAGAGTGCCTAGTTATATACATGTTTAGCAAATGGTAGACAGTGTCACTTTTATACAAACTGAAGCAAATCATTTACCCTGTGAGAGCAAACCATCAGTCCCATTTTACAAAGCGGGAAGAAAGCAAACACAAAGACATGACTAAAGAAAATCCACATATGGCAATAATCTTGCAGAGTCATCTGTAGATGTATTAGCTGTATTTATCATTATTGCCCATTAAGATATTTTTCTTATCTCCAGGAAAACAACCTACAAGATCCCAGTGCTGTAGCATAACTAAAACTCAGCTGACACCTAAGCAAGCATTTTGTCTCCTATGTAATCCTGCCTTGGAGGCCAGCTGACTTGAACAGCTATAATGCAGTATCTAAATGACAGACACGGGCACACCAGAATAACCGAGAAAGCATTCCTGCTGCTGTATTCCTTGGCATTCATGAAAGCCAGAAAAATTGTGAAAGGCTGGCATCCTCATGTGAAAATCAACACATTCTCATAGCAGCCCACTAGGTGTCTTTCTCCCCCAAATGAAGGTACTAACTGTCTTCTCCTGCTTACACTTTGGAAATTAGCCTACTGGGAAACAAATTAGAACTGAGAAGATTGAGCACTTCCAGCTTGTTCAAACTGCAGTCACTGCAATAAATATAGCATGAAGTGTGGAGAAATGAATGCACTGAAAAGGTTTACCTCAAAGACCAGCGTCTCATTCGTGGGTCCTTGTGCGAACAGACGCTCTGGGTTGTTGAAGGAGCGCTGGTATTCAAACGTGGTCCCAGCAAAGAGGAACTCCCCTGGCCAGTCGATGCTCCAGCTGCCTGTGAGGTAATACTTCTTACTGAGGCTTCGAACGGCAAGATAACTGGAGGATATCTGCAGCTCCTGGACCTCAATGCTTCGGGCACCCGCTGGAATGATGACCACCGGATAATATTCTACATGGAAAGCAGAGAACAGTTCTAAATTCTACACTATGCATTAGAGAAGCAGAAATGCCCAGAATGATGCAGTGTCCATTTTCTTAGAGGGGAGTTTTCGGACCCCTGACATTCAGTTCCATGCTAGGAAGAGCAATGATTTCATTTTACGAGAGTTAGAAACACTAGAAGATGTACCTTTCCCAGTCAGTATCTTATTAAGCGTGTGTCTGTGATGGAAGACACCCTCTTCTTCTCCCAAGGCCAGTAGAAGCCACAAACTCAAAAATGCCCTTTGGTCTAACTTAGCTGGAAGAAATGTAAAGCCATGCGTTCTTAAAAAGGAATATTCTGAAAATGCACGAAGTTTAGATAATCGCTTCAAATAGTTGTATACCAATGTGAACACAGATCCTCAGTTTTACAATATGTCTTTCCCTTTCTACAACCCTGGGGATCAAATCCAGGCCTTGCTCATGTTAGGTAAGCATGCTACTCCTGAGCTATATCCTCGGCCCTTTTATTCGGAGATAAGGTTTTATTTAATTGCCCAGGCTGACCTTGAATTTACCATGTTCCTGCCTTAGCCTCCCACTAGCTGTGATTACAGGAATGTTCTACTATGCCCAACTTATGTTTCTTTTTTAGCAAATCAATTTGGGGCATATGATAGCCTAATTGTTATACTTAAACCAGAAAGTAGGCAGGCATTTACTCAGCACACTTCTGAACTATAATGTACTGACAAAACGTCTCACCAAAAATACTTCTATCCTCCCTTGTTCTGGCACGGGTGACAAAAGCAACCATCTGTGTCTCAGTTACTCTATTAATGTGACTAACACATTCAGCTGCAAAAGGTTTGCTTCAGCAGCGATGACAGTGAAACAGCAGCGTCTCTTACCATTTGCTTTATGCTGGTTGAGGTACAGCCCTTTATAAAACTTGCAAGTTGAATTATCACCTTTGCAAACGCCGCAGGCATCCAAAACTGCTTTGGAGCCAAGTTCATGATCACATCCCACTGGCTGTGGGAAAAAAAAAGATTAGAAAATCTTCAAAGATCAGCGAAACCAACAGCTAAGAATAACTAAGAGGTATGTGGTTTTCTGTCTTTGCAGAGCATCAGAGAGGGAGGCAGTACAGCTTATGGCTAAAACCACAGTCTCCAGTTTAACTGGGGTGCATCTCTCTCCTCTGCCATTATTAGACACACTGAGCGAGACACAGGACCTATCTGCGACAATGGAATGAAAGAGCTCCCTTTTAATATCAGGTGACATTTTCAGACCAGTTCCCTGACTAAACCATAAAAATGTGGACAATCGTGTACACACACACACACACACACACACACACACACACACCCTGAAAGGATCAAAGAGCTCACAGCCAAATTTAAATGAAAGAAAAAAGTGAATACTCAGGGAGAAAAGAAAAATGACGAAATAGACTGTCACACAAGTTCAAAATATATTTGTGAGGTTCTAACGATGCAGTGAGTATAGTTAGTAAACAGGTGGAAAAAGTTTACCATAATTGTTACATCTACTATATTAAGATAAGATATATCATTATTTCAATTTATTACATTGGGAAATAGAAAGAGAAATGAAAATAACTGGACAGGGACCATACAAAACAGTGGGGATCTGAGAGACAGCATTTACATCCAAGTGGAGCATTCTGTCCGCTCTCCCTGTCGCCTGTACAGAACTTCTCCTGACACTCCTCATGGTATACGTTTACATGTAGAAATGTAAGCATGGCCAGAAACCCCAAGGTGGAAATGTTCTCTTACTTCACAGATCCCATCAATACAGATGTCGTTTTTGTGCGGGGAACAAGGGGTTCCATCTTTCACCTTGCCGGACATGGCAAAAAAAAATTCAAAATTCTCAGCCTTACAGTACAGTTTACATCGATCTTCCTCTAGAAGCAAAGAGATTGAGGGAACAATGTCAAAGGGAAATTGTAAAACAAATCAGAACTGGGAAGGGATGCATTAAATTTACTCAGGAATCTATTGTGATCACAATGGACAATGTTAGGCACAGTTTTGTACGTACATCTGGGTGCTTATATATAATGACATACGTGTGTAGCTTTTAAGAATAGGAATCCCATCTAACAGTTTAAGGGCTCAGGGCCAGCACACTTGCCTAGCATTGCCCGGATTCAGTCCCCAGCACTGCAATGCAAAGGTCATTTAACAATCCACATAAAGCAGAAGCTTTCAATTCTTACCAACAGTTAACATACCCGTGATTGGTGGATTCTGTAGCCAGCATCTCTCAGATAGTAACATTCTAGACTTCAGAGGTCTTAGGGTCAGCCACTGATAATATATAAATGAACGGGTACTGCTGTGTTCCCAAGAAAGTACCTTTTAACACGCTCCCACCGTTGTGAACCACTGGTGGTACCCGCATGCCTGTCCCAGTAGGTACATGCACGCTATCCAATGCAACAGTCATGCATGCACAATTGGTGACTCAGAGCCACCTGGAAGCCAGGCATATGAATTACAACCCTGTCATGAATGCGCTGAAAAAACAGGCCAGGCTATAGGCTGATGGCCTTTACTTAGGACTGGATTACTTTATATATTTAGTTATGTCCGTAAAAAAGAAAAAGTTTAGGCACTTCTGAAAAACAGCACAAGGTCAATAATGTTTATAAAATAGACTAAAATCATATTATGAAAATGAATAAGGAGAAAATAAACTAATCCTTAGTATTGAAAAAGTAACTTTTTTTTTCTGTTGTACTGGGAATCGAACTTAGGACCTTGCATTTGCCAGGCAGGCACTGTGCCACTGAGCTATATCCTTAAAAGGTAACTTTTGTTGACCTTTAAGTCTCTCAGAAGTTTCTTGTATAAAGGCAAAAGAAAAAATAACTTTACAGTGTTCTTGTTATCAGAAATGAGTTCCAAGAGAAAGAACCCTCTTTGGCCAAGAATTCCAGATGATGTTTCTCACATGAGACCTTACTTAGGTGACACTGAGTGATATCCCTAACAACGGTTTTACAACAAATGTGTAAACAGTTTGCAAACAATCATGATTCATAAAACTCAACAAAAGACAAAGTCAAAAATTGAACATGAAAGAAATTAAATTTTATGGTTGAAATATGTAGATCCGTGGGTGGGTTAAGTTTTTCTTTCCAATTTTTTTTTTTTAAGTAACAGCTTTATTTAATGTCTCCTGATTTTCGCATATGAGATTTGGAAATTGGATGATATAGATATATCTTTTTTCCATGATAGAGATGTTTCTTTTCTCCATCATTCCCAGGAATGAAGTTCTAGGAAGCTTGGTTTATCCAGCACAGATGGCCCAGGCAAGTTTATGAACTACTCTTTTAGAAAGAGAAGGAGAGAAGAATAACAGGAAGGAAAAAAAAAAACCTCACTACTGTAGAAGAAAGACTACATTTATGAATAAAGTCTTCACTTGTTTCTCTTAACTTCGGGAATGTCACAGACCTTCCTGTCATCAGTCTCTTCTGGTGCAAATGTTAGAAGGAGAAGAGACAGACCAGACGGCCTCGACTTTGCTGTCTCCCTGCACAAGGATGTGAGATCCTAAGCTGCCTGTGATGCTTTCTTCAACGCTCTCCTAGGCAAAGAGAGCTCAGTGAACATTGCGAAGTGAATGAATGAAATGGTAAACTCTCTGCTTAGTGAAAACTGCAGTACAATTAATGCAAGAGCACGGAAACCAGGAAATGTTTTCTAAGTTACCACATTTATTTAAGGTTCTCTTTATGCATCCAACGCAGAATCTATTTAAAGGAGACTAACAGAGCAGATTCCCTAAACACTGCATTTGAATGAAAGAGGTAACGTGGGAAAGACCGCAGAGTATCCAAGAAGCCAAAGCAAAGGATAGAGGAGAAGTGAAGGGAATGGCAACATCATCTTAAGGAGGAACCATAGGTAAGAAATGTAGAATTATGGGAATGTAAAACCAAGAAAAAGTCAATCTTCAGAGGTTGAATTGGGAGCAACTCCAGCTCTTCCATTGAATCATCTGCTGGAAACTATTGTGCATAATCCTGCCTTTGTAATTACTCAGCCCCTGGTAAAATACCTCCAGTGATGGGGAGTTACTATTTACAAATGAGACATATATTCATTTGGGACAGGCAATATCTATCTATCCACATATTTCAAAAATCATAGCCATTGAATATACACCAGGTGCTGTTCTTAGATTCTGAAGACCCAAAAGATGCAAGCATGCTCAAGATAACAACGACTTAGTCCTTGTAGAATCTAAATTCTAGTGGAGAAGAAGATAACAAATTGACTAGATAAAAAATGCTTGCATTGATAAGAGGCATAAAGAATATGGCAGGTAGGCTGGCAAGAGATGTGTCTCTGAGAAAGTAGCATGAGACTTAAGAGAGTCCTAGCCCTTGAATTAATTGTGTTCTCTGAAGTAATTCCAAATAAATCCAAAACCCCTCCTATTCAATATGTCTTCAAATTTTTTAATTAGTTTCTTTTCGATCATAAATGTCCACAGGTTCCTAACACAGTTTTCAGAATATTTGTGTCTATCTCTGCCTGGGTTTTTGAATAAACAGTCATGACCCAAAACCTGGTCAACACTCCTGAAATGGCCTGGCTAGTCTGGGGCAAAGCTGGTCTCTCCTCTCTTTTTACTTGGAGGCTGCATTTGTTACAATGATTTCTCTAGTTGCATTAGCTTCCTGCACAGTAACCAGTCATATGGGTTGCCTAGCAACAGCCCACAAATGATCAAAACCTTACATCACTTCCCCTTCTACACAGGTACAGCTGAGATCCTCGTGGATCCTTTTTCAATCTGGCACAGATGAGTTCTGCTCAATCAAGCGACTACAGCAGTGTAAAGGAAACAACTAGAAGAGTGGCAGCTTGTTCTGCACAGGTAATAGGAAGTATGTCAAATTCTCATATTGCGACTAAAAGAAATGTTTTGAGGATTAGCCAACATAAAAATAAGCACATTTAAAAAGTAGAGTGCAAGCCATAACTTCAAGATCTAAAACACGTGAAGAACCTAGTAGCAAGACAATTTATATCCAGGGTTGTGAGTGTGCACACATGAACGCACGCTCTCCACACACAGCCCCTCCTGTGCTCAGTACCATCTGCCATGAAAGTGGCTGAGGCTGGCGTCTCTATGGGGCATACATGGTTTTTTGAATTTTCAGTCTGGAAAGTTCATACCAATTTCAAGTAACATCCCTGGGAGGCGAAACTGCTGAAATGTCCAAGGTGAGTTTAGAAACTTAAGTACATTTCACACACGGATCTTTTCCCTTACAGATGTGAGAGTCAAGGGGTTTCTTTAGGGTTGGGGGTTGGGGGTGGGGGAGTGTGGAAAAATAAACAAAACCTATGGAAATTAACATAAAAAAATGAATAAGGACGAGTCTGGGGAATGAAAGGTAAACAATGACATGCTCAGATATTGGCCGCGATTTCTTCCGTGTCATTCATTCGTATTCATATAGACACTGTGACATTTATTGAAGTGTTGCAGAGATTGAATTACCTTCCACTTTCGTATAGGGTTTCCACTGGTAGAACCATCCACGGAAAGGTTTGCTGTTGTATTCTGCACACTGCTGGGCTCGAAAATCCAAGCTATTTGCGTTACAAGGGTCAGTGTTGCACAGCTTATAAATACGGTTAGATCCTGGACAGAACTTGCCACCATACTGAGGCCTAAAAATAAAATTCAAGAATTTTTATGCTAGTAGTCAAATGCTTCATTATTACTCATGTGCAATAAGGTATGGAAGGATAATCAAGGTGACCCTTTATCACAGAAATGGGAATGCATGGCATACAACTTGCCACGTCCATTCTTGCATCCGAGCAGACATAATTAATCAATCAGGGAATTCTTTTCCTATTTTTTTTCAGAAGCTGAACATGGCCTCAAAATTTTTTTCAACATACCTTTAGATTACTGCTACCAAGATTCACTGATTGGAAATGCCACATGTGATTAAATTTATTTGCTATCTCTGTTTCAATTTTATATTCTGGCAGTTTCCTTAGTAACTGATGAAAAGATATCCTTGACATTCATCAGACTGCCTGTGTATGAGAGAAACATGTAAAAACACTGAAATGTTCTTAAAGTGTGTGTGCGTGTGTGCGCGCACGCGCGCAAAACTCCTATTGGCCATGTTCCCTAATCCAGCTCTGCCAGTCCTCAAGATGGCTTTCTGATCACTGTCTGACCCTTGGGTTTTATTTGACTTGATCCTAAAGTGAGGGAAAATACTGCCTTGTTTTCCTCTGCATAATCACTTCTTAACTTTGCAGGTGGCCCACTGCTTTCTTGCCAAGTGCAATGGGAAATGGATTTCCAGAAGAGGGAATCCCATTAGAACATAAATAATTACGATCTAATGGTGAGCTAGTCAAGATCTTAGTGGACTGACTGATCTGCAAAAGCCAGAAAGCAAAAAAAAAAAAAAAAAAAAAAAAAAAAGAGAGAGAGAGAAAAAGATGACAACCACACTGAAAATTACTACTACCTACTTATCCAATCCACTCTGTGCACGAAGAAATGACTTCTCCTGCATTCTCAACAGTGGATCATCACACGCAAAAATTCAATTCCAACGTGGATCATGAAAGGAGGATCCAAGTTAATAAATTTCTGTGATTAAAATTCCTTGTCTCTCTAGGAAGCACAAGTATTCTCTAAAACGCCCCTGGATTTGCTTCAGCATATTTTACCAAGTCCTCCTGTAACTGCATGTTAAGATGGATTCAGCAGAAACAGGAAGGGCTGTGCTGCCAGAATGGGATTTTTATACTATTTTGAAACATTCTGGAGCAAGTCTTTAAACATGCAGCAGCCATGGTCCTAGAGCAAATCCCTGCAGACTTCCTAACTTATCTAAAAAGCATTGAGAAAATGTTAAAGTGCTTTATCATAGCCTCGAGATTCCCAGTCATCTTAACAAGACAGGTTTAAAACTAATTGCTGCATTTAAGATTTTCTGAGAGTTAACAGATAACCCTCACGTGGACTGCTCATATTAAATGAAGTGGAAAAAAGAACCACAGTGTGCTACTTTGTCAACTCGTAGAA
>RJWT010050234.1:0-10881 GCA_004365215.1 Cuniculus paca | reverse complement strand
AGATTATTCCATTTCTCTGGCCACTTACACTTTCCGAGTAGATGAAGTAAATGAGAGAGATGATTTGGGAGTTTTTAACAAATTTATTTTATGGAAGCCATCAAACATGCCCCAATATTTGTTTTACCTCTTCCCTATCCATTTCTCTTATCTCCTTGAAATTATTGGAAGCCATTATTAAGTATATAATTTCATCTATGAACATATCAGCATGTGTCTCTAGGAGATAAGAATTAAAAAGTATAATCACAATGCTATGCTCCCAATTTAACATAATCCTTTATCTTTAAATATTTGGTTAGTGTCTGGATTTTCCTGACAGTTTCCCTGTATAAAGTTAATATTGAAATAAGGTCTTCATTGCAGGTGGTTGCTATGTCTTTTAAATCTTCTAACCCACGATGCCTTAACCTTTTTTATTTATTTTTGAATAAACTGAGTTGTTTAGCTTGTAGTTTTCCTTAAGTGTTGTGGTAAATTGATAACTGGTGGTCAACTTGTGATGCCAGCTGAACTGAATCAATGTGGTGTTGAGCGTGGATGGCCCACCTGAGGATTGTGGCCAAGATAAAAAGAACTGAAGAGGAAGAGTGTAGTATTGGTTCTCCGTGGGTGACCAGTATAAATAATACTATGAATTGTGTGTCCTGCATGTAATTGTTTTCCTTACAATCCCTGACTTCAACAAGTGTTTATTGGGGGAAGCAGATTGGGTAGGGAGAGCTGTCATATCCCACTGAGTCTGAGAATTTCCTGCAAGGAAGATGAATGAAGCAGGCTGGGGAAGGGAGAGACTCGGGCCACAGTGCAGACCTGACAATCTTTGCTTACCTTTCAGAGTTTAAAAATCTTGCCTTGATCATAAATGGCCAGACCTCAGCTGTGTTTGGTGGGGAGCTGGGTGTTCCCTGGGATGGGTGTGACCTGGCCTTTGACTGGGGTTGGGGGTGAAGTGGGGGGTGAAGGGCTGGGGGGTGAAGGGCTGGGGGGTCTTGAGGGTGCCAGGGGCTGGAGACTGTTATTGTTCCTTGCAGCAGAATGGTGAGTTCTCAAAAGTGCCCAATCACACAGGAAAAATACAAACAGTGAACAACTGGGACCTCATCTTATTAAAAAGCTTTTGCACAGCAAAAGAAATCACCAACAGCGTGAAAATACAACCCAGACTGGGAAGAAATTCTAGCCAGCTTTCCCTCAAACAAAGGACTTATATCTAGAACATATAAAGAACTGAAAAAAATCAGACTCCCCAAATTTAAAGACCCTATCCAAAAAATGGGCATTGGAGATGAACACACACTTCTCAGATGAAGAAATACAAATGGCAGATAAATATGGGAATACGTTCAACATCACTGGTCGTTTGAGAGATGCAAATTAAAACACCACTGAGATTTCATCTCTAGAAAGAATAGCTATCATAAAAATATCAACCAATAACAGATGATGGCAGGGCTAGTGGGAGTGTAGACTGGTGTAGGCACTGTGGAAATCGGTGTGGAGATTCCTCAGAAAACTAGGATTAGAGATACTGTTTGATCTTGCTATTCCCCTTCTGAGCATCTTCCTGGAAGAATTTAAAAGTATACCACAGGATGTATGTGTATCCAAGTTTGTAGCAACACAGTTTGTAATAGCTAGATCTTAGAAACAACCCAAATGCCCATCAGCAGAGGGAATGGATGAAAAAGATGTGGTTTTTTTCATACAATGAAGAATGACTCACCCATAAAGGATAAACAGACATTTCTATGTAAATGGATGCAACTTGAGACCATACTCTTAAGTGACATAAATTGGAATTATGTAAATATCACATTGTCCCCTAGGTGTGAGAGACTGGAAGAGTAAAGGACCAAAATGTACAATAAATATTGTGAAATGGGAAGAAATTGTCCAAAAGGAAAGGGGAACTAGGGAGAGGGAAGGGGAAAGGAAGGAAAAGGAAGAAAAAATGAAAAAGGATAAAATGGAAACAAAACTCTGTAAAGGAAGGGGGAGAGGTTGACAGGAGAGGGAAATCGGACAAAAACAGTAATGAAAATATGTACAGGTATGAATTCCCTATGATAACTATGATCATTATGTGTATCTAAGATGTACCTATAAGCTTAAAGTTTGGAGAAAAAGTTACACACAGACATACACACAAAAAAATGTGTGTGTGGGGACTCCAGCAGTCACAGTGATCTGTGAGGTGCTTTGTTACGAATTCAGGGATTTAAATACACTATTTCAGCTCACAGCAATGGGTGCTATTACTGGTTTTCAGATTTGTTGATTTGGAAAGTCAGTAGAATGGCAGCCCCTTCCCTTTTGTCATCCCCTCAGCTGGCGCTCTCAGCTTGCTTGCTTTCTGGGGCGGTGAAATACCAGGATCACCGGGAACGTTTCCTACCTCACTGGGAGTCAACCCTATCACTTCTTTCTTGCCCCGAGACATTCGGGAACCACAGTTTGAACACTAAACATGTCTACTGCTAAAACTTCTGCTACTGGCCTTTGTTACCTAGGTTTTTCAGAGAGCAAAGCTCGGAAGTATGTTGGTTTTTTTTTTTTTTTTCTTGCTGTTTTATTGTTTGCTTGTTTTTGCTTTTTTGGCATGGCTTGTTTTGCTTTTAAAGAGAAAAAAATTTTTGAGTCCTTTCTCCTAATATTAAAATCCTGATTCCTAAATACAACAGGGTCATTACTCATTTTCTTTATCTTGCATGGCATATATAGGTACATAATAGAATTATAACACCAAAATCTACCATTGAGTATGATTTCTGAAAATCATGCAAAATCGTTCTGCAGTTTTTTTGTTATTCAGAGTATGTACTATTAGGGAGATAGTGTCAAATTATTGTGTTTTAAAGACAGGGAATAATTCCTGTCTTTAAAGTTCAATATCTGAAGTTCAATATCTTCAACTTGATACACCAAATTATTTAATTTTGTTTTTGACTTTTAGGCATTTCTTAAAATCCAATTTTGTTATATAATTGTGCAAAATATTTATAAGTATGTGGGTCAAAGTCAAACCTGAACATTTGACTAAATCTAAATTGCATTCTGAGAAGTACAACTTTTACCTGTGTCCCTTTAGCCTTTTTCCTTCTTTCCTATAATGGGTAAGGTTATTTGTTCTTTCAAGTTGTTAATTCCTTAATTTTTAAAATATAAGCGTATATTTCAAAGTGTTTGTTTTCATTACCCCACCCTCTTAAATGTATGGCAGCATACATCATTTTTCTATCTCTTTTTTTCCAATTAGTAGTTTACCTGGCCAAGCACTCTGTGGCACTGTGTAGTGACTGTACTGGTCTCCTTTCCTGTCTACACAGTGATCCAGTGTGCAGTAAACACTATAGTTACTGAAGTACCTCCTCATTGAAGAGTTTGGGTTGTTCTAGTCATTTCTGGTGTTGCAGATAGTGGTGTAAGTAATAAAATGACTTATGTCTCCTCCTGCTTTTCTCCGAGTATGATTTTGAAAGATTTCTAGAAAAGGCATTATTGAATCAAAGAATAAATGCCTATAGAATTCTGCTCCATAGTGTAATTCCCTCAAAAGGATTGTGCCGGCTTGTTTTACTATCATTATTGTGTAAGGGAATATGTTTCTTGAAAGTTTCTTTAAAATAGTATACTGTCCAACATTTTTAAAATCGGAACAAGTATCACAGCGTAGTTTTGTTTTTCTTCAGTTTTCGTGTTTTTAGTTTCTTCCTCCAACATTTAGGAGTCACCTAAATGTTGGGGTTGCTGCTGGGGTTTGATAGGTACCAGAGATAATGTAAATCAGTTTGACACAGTTTGAACCTGAAGATCTTCAGTCTACAGGAAGACATACCAGCCCTCTTTGAATAAGTTTTTTGGGGGAGCTGTGGTTTGTGATTAATCAGTGGTTTGTGTAGGGTTTTCAGTACCATGCTAGGAAGCTGTTCCCACCTGCGTGTTGAATAAATAAGGTGAAAAAGAATGGGTGTTAATAAAAACTGAGTGTTGTTTATTAATATTGTAAGTGACTTGGGTTTTTAGACAGTCGTGGGGTGGTTGCAGAGTAGTTTATCAGTGGGTGTCACAGTGAGGAGCCCAATGCCAGCCACGTATGAGAAGATCATGAGTTGGTTTGCAAACGGCAGGGAGAATGGAGAGGTGAGGGTGGTTGGAAGGAAGGGATGTTAAAAGATTTTGAAGAGCGTGGCACTCAGAGAAAGGCAAGTGGTGATACTGAGATTTTTCAGTCTGGGAAATCGGATGGATAGTAAACCCTGTTAAAATTCTCAAATCAACTATAAGAAGCCTCCTACTTGAAATGCATCTCACCAAGCCTTAGCATCAAATGGGCCAGCAACTAGCAAAACGTCCAATAGGAGGGAATACCTTGAAAAATGGATGATTTGAAGGCTTTGTTCCTGAAGGATTGTAAACTGAATCCCATCAGAACTAAGATCTGTGTTTTCTGTGAGCCCCAGGCTTTCTCTTGATGAGTCCTGTTCCTTATTAGACTATAAGCTGCTTAAAAATAAGCATAGTGTAAAACTTTCTATTTTCAGAAAATATCACTCATTAAATGTTGGTAAATAGTTAAGATTCTTGTATATTCTTAGTATTTAGGTATTACCAAAAAGTAAAAAGTTCACCAATAATTTGTAAATATGTCAATTATTATATGTAGAAAATAACTGTTTTTACTATTTTAAATTTAGAATTTATTTACTTAAAATCTCCACATTGATATTTTTTGTCCAATACAAATAATTAATATTTACCCCAAATTAAATTTCCAAGTTTACTTAATGATATAAACACATAATTCAAAGCACTTTTCAGTGTCCATCTGTGCAAGAGGAATAAGATCAATACTATTGAACAGCTGTGAGCATATATTGGTTTTCTTATATTTTAAGTATGTTTTCATGTTTTGAAAGTGTAAAGGGGGTGATAGTGTATGTCTCGTGGTTTTCATAATACAGATAAAAATTTACTACAGTTAAACTCTCGGTAGATGTATTACATTTTAAAAATCATAGCCCACTTACATTTAAATATCTAAATATTTATAATCTTTTTTTTTTAAAGTAACTTTTTTTCCTTTAAAAGTCAGTTTCATTGTTTGAATGTTTTACATTAGGTCCAAACCTACTGTTACTGGAAACATCTTGGAAACAAGCAAGTATCCTATGGGTGAGCTTTATTTTTTCTGACATCTTTTTGGTACTTGCGTGCATTGTTAGATGCATGCCAATTCTTGCATCCAGTTCTTCCTCATGGAAAATATGAACACTGAAAATCCTAAGTTTATAACATGAGTCCCAAAAATTAGTATGGAAAACTGTGGAATGCCTTTTAGCTTTGACTTTTCCAAGACCTTAAGTCAGTAATGTTTAATTAACAGCCATTGTGTGCATTACCTTCTTTTGGGTGATGTGATTGGTTCCACGGAAATATTGTAGAAGATCTCAGCCTCCTGAGATTAAAAGTGATAATACACTTACTATGTTACGTGCTACTTTGCATTAAAATAATGATTCAGCCATTACCTATTGCTGAACTAATAGTGAGAGGAAACCAGGATGGAACCATAGATGTTGAAATGAATTTTTGTTTGCATCCTTAACTAACCAAACATTGTCATTGACTTTGAGAACAATCATTATCTTCATGATTGTTCTTGAGAAACCTTAAAGGTGGTAGTTTCTATGAAAACTTTGATATACTTGCTTGGTTAGTATTTCTCCTTTACAATAGTCTCAGTAAGATCAGTTAAATGCAAACTGAAAATTCAAACTGTCTGTCACATTCAGTTTACTGTCAAATAATATTTTTCCCTGGACATAGCCTCCTAATTTTATATTTTTACCTTAGTGAAAGCACTGGTCATTACTGCCTCTGCTGATGCTCTTTTGTCTGCTCATACAGTTGCAACATAATGTGTTGTGCATTTGATACGGATATTACCGTATTGCCATAAGGCGCTGCTATTATTTTAAACACCAACTGATTCCGTGATAGTGTCAGATTTCTTTAACATATGCTTATGTTTTTGTACAAATGACCCCAAGAAACATCTGCTAGTTTTGTACTGGTATCTACTGTTTCTTTTTTAGAATTTGACTTGTCACTCACTTTTAAAAATGTGAATCTACAATATTTCACTAGGCTAGGCTCCTTTTATGAATTTCATGCTGTTGATGCTAATTAACAACAAGTCAGTGGTTTTACAACATAATTTAAAAAGAAACTGAAGCTACTTGTACATGTTATATTAAAAATACCTTTTTATGACTTTTAACTTCTTTGATATTTTAAAATAGTGTTCTCTTTTAATGGCTCCTTTTAGGATCTAAAAATTTAAGCTCAAAATTGGTTTCTGTTGGACCTGAAATTCTTCATTGAACTTACTGAAAATATGGAGTAGTTGTGTTATATCACTAGTTCGTTCATATTCTGATATTAGTTGCTAATATTTCTTAGTGTTTTTGATGGGTGTGTAAGGGTGAGCAAACAAAACAGAAATGAAGTTTCTGTAAGGTTATAAAATCTTTGCTTTTGGAACTAGAGAAATTTATAGACTGAAAAGCTGTTGATTGTATTAGAATTGGGGTCCTTTCTGGTACTCATTTTGTCACACTGGATTAAGAACAGCAATAATTGGGAATTTCATTGTCTGACATTTCCTTTCATCTTCTACTTTCATCTTGATTTCCCTTACATGTTTTTAATGTAGCTGTTTATTCTAAGAAAGTATTATAGCTGGGCCTGGTAGTGCACACCTGTAATATGGGAAGCTGAGACAGGAGGATCACAAGTTTGAGCTCAGCCTGGGCAACTTAGTTAAACCCCGTCTCAAGAAATAAAGGACTGGAGATGTAGCTCAGTGAAGAGGTCCTGAGTCCAATTCCCAATACTGAAGAAAAAAAGTATTTTTTTATTCATGACAGGCGAATCTAGAATATCAGTTAAATGAAAACCAAAAATGTACTATGGGTGGAAATATTTGTCTGTGTTTTCTAGTGCAAAATGAAGTCTTCGCACCTCTCTTTATTATCAGTGAAATATTTTTATTACCACATACTTAATTCTAAGCTTTAATTACATTAAAGTGGTACAGCCCTTAATGGCAGTATATTCTTACATTGTTACACTAACTTGAACAGGGGACTCTTATTTTCTGCTCCCGTCTTTCCTATGCCAGTCGTCGGCCTCCCTCTGACTCTGGACATGTCATCATTTACATCTCCATGCTCACTCAAGTCGCCCTGGCTGCTCTCATCTCCTCCTGTCCCTTGGGTGGCTTATGTCATTAGGACGACCTTCTGTCCCCCTGCTTGCCATCCCCTGGCTGGAACTGAGCCGTGATTCTTGCCAGTTACCTTAGGTGCTGTGCCTCTTGTAGCTCAGATTTGGCTTCTGTCTGTGTGTCTTTGGCTCCAAAACTCTACCTTCAGTGGTGACAGCATCCCTGAAAGCTTTAGTCAGTAAAACCCAAGTGAGGCTGTGCCGGCTGCCTCAGTAGCTTTATTCAGGCCTGAAACAGGAGAACCAGGGGCTTCTTTGTCTGGGGAGAGGGAGAGATCTGCCTCAGCCCTCTGGGCCCAGCATACAACCATTTAAGTGAACTGGTGTGCTGAACCCAAAGGGGGTTGTAATTTCCCCAATTTGGGGTTTAGTTTCACTCTGTACAACTGGATGGAGTAGGGCCAAATAAGGGAAGGACCTGGTGACTTTTCTTGCATCTTTTAGAGCAGGCCATTTACTTGGTCAGAGCCAAGTATCCTTCACCATCCAGTGCACTGGACAAGCCAATAGGTAGGCAGGACATTCATGAAAAGGCTCTTGAAGTCCTGGGTTTGTGTGGAGAAATATCTAAACAGAAAATACTATTCAACAATTTTCATTTGATTCTTGCTACTCCTTACATTTTTCGTTGTTAGGTTTTGGTGGATTTTGTAGGTACAAACATGGGAGTGGGGGAAATAGAAATATATTTCCATTAACTTTGTGTGGTGCCTTATGTGATACAATGAACAGGTGGGCCCATAATTGTTTACTTGATGCCCTTTTGAAAAAGTCAGTTGTATCATGGGAAATTGAATAATAACAAAATTAATTTGTTTAAGCATTCTTTAGGAAATCTTGCCTGCATGTTCACTAGAGAAACATTAGGCTTGTTTCCTTAAAGGACAAGTCATTGTTTTGTTTTTAATAAGACACACTCTTTATAATTAAAACAAAATCCCAGTGTTAAGGGATTACTGTTTTAAATAATTGGATTTCAGTCCTTTGTTTCTCTGATCCCTGTATATGAGAATAAATCTAACAGTGATTTAGGATAATAAATATTTCAAATTAAAATATTCTCTTAACCACTGAATTTTATTAATGCCTCTCAGAGTTTATGGATGATGATATAGAAGTAAAGTAAGATCAAGTATTTATTTTGGATTTGGGAACATTAAAGACAAAAATTATGTAAAAGCAATAGAGCTGTTGAAATACTTTTAAAATAGTAATTATTTTTGCAATAAATTATTCAAAATATAAAACTCATTAGTCAATTTTATTTAATACTATCAAAATACTAAATTTAGTACTTTTATGTTTCTCATTTCAGATAAATGGGTTTGTTAAAAGGTATTTTAGTGTCTAAAGATGGTTTAATTTAAAAGTGGTTAAGGTTAAAAGGATACAGGGAAAAACAAAATATAAACATCCAGCATTGTTACTTCTGCAAAAAATTTGTAGCATAAATTTCAGTTCCCTTTTTCTTTTTCTTCTCATATTGCAGAGAGCTTTCATGATGCTCTTAGATCAAAGTATGAGCCCACCAGTTTGGGTGGTAAGAAGGGGGAATGTTTTGTTTGAAGCTCAGTCTTCCTCCATAAGGAAGCTTCTTAAAACCTTCTCTTCAGTCTCTAAAATCAGAATTTGAGCTCCCGGGGAAAAGGCTGTGCCTGCAGTTGCATTAGCAGGACAGAGTGGGAGTGCATTGTGGGGTGACCGGAAGTCCACTTCTGCTTGGTCCCTTCTTGACTTTGATGTCATTTTTCAAACCAACCCATTTCTCCACTTCACTTGGAACTTTTCAGTCATAGCTATGTTGGGTGTTCCTGGATTTGAAAGTTGAAAAAGGTGCTGGTTCTGGTTCTAACACAAGATTTTTGAAGATCCAGTGGAAATACAGGAAGAAAATGTGAACTTTTGAGAGGCTTATGATATGACCAAGGAATGTGAGAAATATTGTAAAAGATACTTTTTGACCTTACACAAAATTCGTAGTTGTTTTTAATCTCTCTTTCTAGAGCTATCACATCTGTTGCTGTCTTGATGAATAGGTCTCGCATACAATTTGGTGGCTTTCCAATAGAACTCCAGCATTCTAATTAATAAACTAATCAAGTATTTAGTGTTCACATTTGGAAATGTTGGAACACAGATATGAATACAAGGGCAGTGGTCAGTGTCTCTTCGCCATGTTTTCCTTGATATGATGATCAGCCAGTAGGTTACTCAGTGAAGAAACCTCAGGTACATTTAAAGAAGAAACAAACTGCAGACAAGGTAAGGAAAGGTTTGTGAGTCAGCTAGGACTGCTGTAACAAAACAATACAGACTGAATCATCTCATTTTCTCACACTTTGGAGGTCTGGGAGTCTGAGGTGAGTGTGCTCTCTGGGTTGGTTTCTGTTGAGGATTCTTCCTGGCTTGCTGGCCGTGCCTTCATATGGCCTTGAGTCTGTGCCTGCATGGATATCTAATTAACTCTCCATCTGAGGACGCCAGGCCTATCAGAGTAGCGTCCCACTGTTATGACATCATATGACATCTGTTACCGCCTTAAATGTGCTGTCTTCAAACACAGGTCATCCCAGCATACGAATTTTGGGGAATACAGTGTAGTCCATTCTAAGTGGATTTACTACAGTGCTCCTTTTGTTAAGTCTTTTCCAATCCTGAAAATGGGTTTTACTCCTCAGATTTCTGTGAGATGAAGCTTTTAAAAACTTAATATAGTGATCAATGTATTAAAAATTATATAAAACATTAAGAAATTAAAATTATTAGGGTGGTCAAGTGAGATAAACCATAGAAAATGATTTCAAAAGTTGGGTTTTTTTCATTTTATATAGATTTCCTCAACTCTAAATCTCTGTGGAACCGTACAGACTGGAGAAATAGCAGCAGAACCAGCTTGCTTTTTCTTTTTTGGTCTTTTGAGACAGGGTCATGTTATGTAGTCCAGGCTGACCTTGAATTCGTGATGATCTTCCTGGCTCAGCCTCCCAAGTACTGGGATTACAGGTATACCCCACCATGCCCAGCTAGTACCAGCTTTCAAGTTAGTGAAATATATTAAATGCCATGAGCATGATCATGTCTTTCTTATAAGGTTTTCAAAAAGTATGATAAACTCATAGCTACAATTTTTGTCTATTACTAGTATTGGGGACAGGCTATTCTGATTCCCCTCTACACTCATTAAGTGCTTCTTTCATATTTTGATACTAAAATCAGTGTTCCCTTATCTCCATACCTTCATGGTAAATCTCGCCAATAAATAACATTTTGAGAGTGCTTAGGACTACCAGGATGTCAATGGCAACCTTAAAAGGCCATACAGAGAAGGGACTTGGGTTGTTACAGCTCTCCTTTCATCAAATCTGAGTTCACTTTACAGTACACTCAGGAGGCCGGCCTACATTTCCAACTAAAACCCTGTGCTGCTGTCTAAAGCCATAGTCCTCTTAAAGGGTGAAACACAGAGAAGAGGTCACCAATACTTTCTCTCCTGTCCTTGATCACAAGTGATTGCCTTTTACTGTTAGGTGATTTTGAAAGACAACTGAAAAAGGGAATTTGCTGAGATTCTTACTTAAAATCATAGGAAAG
>RJWT010050233.1:0-10881 GCA_004365215.1 Cuniculus paca | reverse complement strand
CAGCCATCTCAGTTCAACACGTAGCTGGAAAACAAAGATGACGGCCTGTTAGGAAGCACTCGGTATGAGGAGCAGCTTCCTAATCATCACTAAGGTCGCCTGATAGAGTGATACCCGCCAAAGCTACCAAAACCAGAAGCTGCAACGCCAACCGGATTTGAGAATTTGCAGAGGTGTCACCTCAAGCACAATGACTTAGAACACAGAGCAAATGAAGGTCCTCCCAGGAGCAGTGATAATGGAGGTGGCCCTGCTCCAGCACGCTGGCTGCCTAATGTGCAGCACGTGCGTGGGACAGGGACGACTAGGTGTCTACAGTTGACAGATTTCTGGGCATCACTGTTCTCAACTGATGTATAGGATGGGGGCTGGAGACAGATGCTAAGCCTAGGGGCCCATGAGGGACAACCCAGTGACAACCAGTGAAATCCTCTCTGGTGACAATCTCAAAGACGATCCTGAGGGTCCAATCTTCTGGCTTCTGGGCAAGGTAACTACACTGCCCCCTGCAATTTCCAAAGACAGAGCTGGGAGCCGGGCCTCCAGGCTGGGTGAGTCCGTACGACTCTTTAAGGCCACCTCATGGAGCCTCCCACACCCTTCCTACAGCCACTTCACCTCTTTCCCACGAATCAACTCCCCTGCATTCCCTTTCCCAGAGCCCTGTCCTCTCACTTCTGCGCCCCTATTGGCGCCTCCCATTCATTCGCGCTCGTGTTTCCCCTGCCCCTACTCATTACCCGTCGTCCTGGGACCCTCCGCTCTGCTTCCGGCCTCCACGCCTGCCCCGCTCGACCCAAGGCTAGGGCTGATCCCGCAGCCTCACCAGATCCTCCCTCTTCTCGCGCCTTGCGAGGTACAGTCTCTAGCCTCCCTCGAGCCCGAGCTCTCTCCTGTAGCCCGGTCAGCCCCGCGGAGCTCGGCCCAATCGCCGGGCCCATCTTCCTCTCACCCCCTTGCCCACTCTACCTGCAGCTGCGGCTCTGGAGGCCGAGGCCCTGCTCCAAGAGCGACCCCTACTTGCCTCCATCCCCTGCCGTGATTGGCCGCTGCTTGACAACCGACCCTCACAACAAAACCTCCGGTCTGGAACCCCGCCCACCTCGCCTATCTCACCAATCAGCTGCGGCAGACGCTCCACCTCCCTCAAGGATTACCAAAGAAAGCAGGCTCTTCTGCGGCTTTTCGTAGGTACCCGCTCCCTTTTCCTTCTAATCACGAGTAAGAACCGTCCAAGAGCCGCCCTTCGGTCTCTAATGAACCAATGCGGGCTGCCATTTCCTAGGTCCCGCCTCCACCTCACGCTTTCCCCTCACTTCCTTCTCTTCCTTGAACCTAGTTTGCTTTTGAAAAATTTGCGAAATGCCCTCGAATGGTGGCTGCGCCAATCGCTTTAGCCCCTGTGCTGGATAAACCAATCAGCGACCGCATTGTTGGAACACTAATTCTCAGCTAGCCAATAGGGCGGGATTTCTGGAGCAGCGTGAAGCCAAGGACCTTCCATCTTGAAATGGGGCGAAACAGCCTTAGTTAGCATTTTGCCTTCTTGTTCCCTTTAACTGCGGGGCGGTGCCTCCGAGGCCTGAGGACTGCTTCTCTTCTTAGATCCAGACGTAGGTTTGAGTCCCCCCTCGGAAGCCCTAGAGGGCAACAGGATTGCGTTGCGCAGCCGCCCTCCTGCGAGTGGCTGCTCTCACGAGGGGACGGCGACGCCGCCCGGATTTTCCTCCACTCACGCCTCGCAGGTCCGCGTGGTCGCAGCAGGCTCACCACAGCTCTAAGGGGTGGGAGTCCCAGTTCCCATTTACAGTTGGGGACACTGAGGCCCCAGTTAAAATGCATGTAAAAAACCACGTAAAATAAGAGCCCCAGGACTGGAGCCCTTTTTCTCAAAACCAAAGCCTGGGGGATTCCCCGCTCGCTGTGCCCCGCCACCACCAGCAGCCACGCTAGAAGCAGAGGGTCCGTGTCCCCCGCACTCTGAAACAGCTGATTAGAAGAATGACACCAAGTCAGTCTGCATCCCCCCTCAACTTTTTATTGTACAGAATTTGAGAAAATTTGAAAGGATACCACCTAGATTTTGACACTGGCCAACAGTTTGCTACATATACTTTGTGTATTTTTCCCAGAACCTTTGACATTTATAGATAGCATGACATTTCAGTCCTGAGCACATAGCTCTTTAAAATAAGGCCCTTATTCTACATAACCATCATTCCACCATTCCTAAGATGTTTGCTCAGTCACCCCCAAAATATATTTTAACAAGTTTTTTTGCTTTGTTTTCAGTAGAAAGCTAGTTGGGGGTGTCACTCAGTGCCAGAGTACTTGCCTAGAGGCCCAGGCTTTCATCTAAATGTCCTAACCAGCAGCCAATCAAGATTCAACACTTGGCTCTTTTAAGTTCATTCTATTGCTTTCCCCCAACCTTTTTAATTTAATGACATTGAGCTGTTGCAGAAATAAGCCTTTTACTTTGAAGATTGTCCCACTTAAAGGGACAATCTGTTTTCTTCTAGTATCATTTACCTTGCACTTCCCTTGAATTTCTTGTTAACTGGAAGTTAGGTCTAAAGACTTAATTAAACGTGATGTGCATTTTAAAACACTGAAGTACAGTGCACATACCCCAGAAAACACATACTGTAAGTGTACAAGGTCGGTGAGTTTTGACCACCACCACCATCCAGTCAAGAAGCAGAACATGCCAGGGATTTAGCTCAGTGGCATAAGCACCTGCCTGGCAAGTGCGAGGTCATGAGTTCGATCCCTGAAAAAGAAGCAGAACATAACCAGCGCCCAAAAGCTCCCTTGCTGTTTCCTCCCAGTCACTAACCCTCACATCCCATATATGACCACTCTCCTGACTTCTAACCATCAGTTAATTTCACCTGTTTTTGTTCTTTACGCAAATGTAAACATATAATGTATACTTTATTGTATTCGGAATCTTTCGATAATATTATACTTGAGAAATTCAGGTCATCCCAGGTAACTGGCTCACTCATTTTCATTGCTGTGTAGCTACCTCTATAGTCTCAGCATTCGGGGCTGGAAATCCTTTGTTGTAGGGGGCTGTCCTGTGCCTTGTTGGATGAGCACCCCTCATCTCCACCCACTAGTTGCCAGTAGCATTTTCCTAACAGTTAGGATAACCAAAAAAATATCTCAAGACAACTGCATTAGTTAGCTTTTCATCGCTTGGACCAAATACCTGACATAAACAACATGGTTTCAGTCCATGGACAGCTGCTCCAAGACAGAAATGGGATGGTGAAGGGCATGGTAGAAGAACATTGCTCAGCTCAGGGCAGCGAAGAAACACAGTGGGTGAGGAAGAGCCAGAGAGAAAGAGGCCAGGTACAAGCTGTAGTCCCCAGGCTCACGCTGCCATGCCCTTCCAACATGCTTCCAATGTGCTTTGCTAATCTAAATGTGTCTCAAACTATTTAACTTGACAATCGAGATTAACCATGACATCTGTTGCATCCAGTGGATGTGGGTACCGCACTGTCTGAGCAGCTCACTAGGATTTGTAAATCCAGCCCCCATAAAGGATTAGAGGGACCAAGTTTACAAAAGGAAAACAAAAACACTTTATTTGAAAGAAAGAAAAGACAGGAGGAACCAACAGCTACTCTGGGAGAAGGTAGGGGGCTCTCAAAAGATGGGATGATCCTTTGTTCTGGGCTGTTTTTTATCAAAAGTGTGGCAGAAAGACTTTCCCCCTGGAGTTTGTTACAACCTGATTGGCTATTTCAGGCCCTAAAATCCTTAATTTGGGTATCATCATCTATACGCAAATACCTATGGTCAGCCTTATTTGTTTTTCCTTTGTCCTGTCTGGTCCTACATCTGAAATTTATGGGTTTAAAATGACTTTACATACAAGGTCAAAAAGAGACAGCTGTCTTTTAAATGGCCGCCCTGCCATTCCTTTGTAAGGTAGGTGTAACTTGGTTAGTCCCCCTGCCTGGTTTAGAGGCTTTCTCTAGTCTTTTTAATTGTACTCTTAGTAAAGTTTTAACTCTTTCTAGTCGAGATTAGCCAGGAAGCCCAGTGAAGCCTTTCCCTATTTACAGACCCTTTTCCCCTACACAATCACAACTTTTGTCTCCATGCTTTTCCTCCTTGGTACTAGGGATTAAACCCAGTAGTACCCTGTCCCTGAGCTATTCTCAGCCCTTTCTATTTTATTTTTGAGATAGGTTCTTGCTAAATTGCCCCAGCTGATGTCGAATTTGGTGATCTTCCAGCCTCAGCCTCCTGAGTAGTTCAGATTACAGTCATGTATCACCACACCTAGCCTTTTGGTTCTACTCTTGATGGGCATTTGGGTAATTTCTAGCTTGGTGTTCTTATCCATAGTGTTGCTGTAGACATTCTAGTACATGCGTTTTGGTGTATAACTGTCTATCTCCATTTCTCTTTGGTTGTTGTTGGTCCTAGGGTTTGAACCCAAGGCCTTTGCCCTGAACTGCAGCCCCAGCCCTTTTTTAAATTTTGAGACACAGTCTTTCTAGGTTGGTGAATTGCACAGGCTGGGCTGTAACTTGCAGTCTTTCTTTTTTTCAAGACAGAGTTTCACTATGCAGGTCAGCCTGGACTTGAACGTACTTTGTAACCCAAACTGGCCTTGAACGCACAGCGATCCTCCTTCAGTCTCCCAGTGCCAGCTAACTTGCAATCTTCCTGCTTCAGCCAGCAGAATCCTGGGATTACATGTGTGTGCCACTGTGCCTGACTTCTGCTTCTGTTGTGTTGTCCCTTGTTCATTGGGTAGATGGATGGATAGATGAATGGGTAGGTCATGTGTTAATCTCTCCATCACTGTAACAAAATCCCTGAGATAATAAACTTATGAAAACAAAAGATTTCTTGGCTCACGGTTTTGGAGGTTATAGTCCATGATCATGTGGACCCACCAATGTTGTTTCTGGTAGGGGACAGCACATCATGGCAAGAGCACACAGCAAAGCAAAACACCTACCTCATGGACAGGGGCAAAAGAGGGAGGGAGAGAAAGATACTGGGGCTCTGCAGTCCCTTCAGAGACCCCTCAGTGACCTAAAGATCTGTTTGACCCCACCTCTTAAAGCTCCACCTTTACCAACCCTTTAACAGCCGGGCCTTTCTGGTGAATTCCAGATCCAAATGACAGTCGGTTGGCAGAGCTGACCCCTGAAGTGGAATTGTTAGGCCATAGTTAACCTTCAGTGGACACTGTCAGTTCCCCATAGAGCCTGTACTGATTTATACCTCAGTGAGAAAGCTGTTTATGAGTTACTGTTGCTTCTCATCCTTGCCAGCACTCGTTATAATGGTTAGTGTTTGGTGGCATTTTATTTCCTGGAGACTAATGAATTTGATTTTCATGGGTTTCATCCCATCTTCCTTGAGACAGGGCCTCTCTGTGTAGTTCAGGCTGGCCTCAAACTCTTGGGAGATCCTCCTGAATGCTGAGATTACAGGTGTGCCCCCTACAACTGCCTGAACCATTTTCTAAGCTAACATTTAATGAGTGCTTCCTGGGTGGCACTGCCAGCCCTCTGTGCTTCATAAGCCTTGTTTAAGGCAGCAGTGTCATCCCCATTTCACAGATGGGTAAACCATAAGAAGAGGAGTCAGTCCCTGGCACTCACATCAAGCCCCTGTGTTCTGGAGTGTGCACCTTGGCCTTGCCATTCCCACTCTGGGAGCAGGGCCACCTTGCCATGTGAAGGTCTAACGGGTCACTTGCGGTGGCTGTGGGACCATGTGTAGAGGTGCTATTGGAAACTTCGCCTTCCCACCAAGAGGCAAGGAAGCTAATAAGGAAGATGGCTGAGGTGGGCAGGAAGGGGCAGTCCCAGGCTACAGGCAAAGAAGGGGAGGAGAAAAGATGGGCTGCAGCTCATGCATCTGAGGCACAAGTGGCAAATTAAAAGTATGTTTATTACGTGAAAACTGTGAGAGGTGTGGGGCAGTGTGGTAGAGACAAGGCCGGGTGGATGGGCGTTACTGGGGTGTAGGGTGCACAGGGCTGGCCCGGGTAGACTTCTGTCTGGTCTCTGGTAGCTTCCGCCATTGGTGCATAAGGGGTCAACCAGGGACTTTGAGGAACTCCACCAGGCGTGGATCCTTGTAGAGCTTTTCTTCCAGTGCCAAGTACTTTAGGGGAGCCAGCTCCTTGTGTCTGAAGCAGACAGAGGAAGGAGGGAGTGAGGGGTCACCAAGCTGGGGGGCAGCTTCTGGGGCCTCCCTGGCTCCCACCCCTCACCGATTGAGCCGCTGCTCCAGGATGCGGATGCGGAACATGGCCTGAGAGCAGTAACTCAAGTACAAGTCTTCTTCCTCTGGTGTCAGGGTCACCTGGTTCTCCTGGTACCACTGCTGCTTCTTCTGCAGCTCCTGGTTCTCCTGTGGCCGTAGAGACAAGTGGGGTGGGGGATGATGAGGGCTGACCTCGCACAGGAGGCAGGTGCCATCCCACTGGTCACCAGGCAGCACCACTACACAAGCTGGAGAGGCAGACACGGGGCCCAGCAAGTCTCGGATAGAGGGTGTTGGGGTCATGTTTAGAGAGATGCCATGTCTGTGAGATCAAAACAGGGTTAGGCACATGCTCTGGACAAGTTATTGACATTTTCAGGCCCTCCAGTTTCTCCAAAATGAACGTCACTGTCCCCTGACTCCTAGTCCTTGTGGAGCTTTATGTGAAGACTGCATGGGAACTATGTGGTGTGTGCCTCACCCACAGAAATGGGTCAAGGATTGGGCTCCACTTGGGACCAGAACCACCACAGTGACAGATCCATCCATCCATCCATCCATCCATCTACTCATGGACCCACCCATCCAGCTGCTTGTCCGTTCCTTAGCCCATCCCTCCACCTCCCTGTCTACCTGCCCATCCATCCACCCACTCGTTTATTCATCCATCCATCCACCAATCCACCTATCATCCATCCACCCATCCACTCATCATCCATCCATCCACAAGAGCAAGGAAGAACAACCCAGCCATCTGGAAACCTCAAGCACTGACAAACTCATGCCCTCATGCATCCCTCACAGATCTGTGTGGTGCTGGGCTGAGAGCCCTGGGCCCACCTTCCAGATGAGGATATCAAGATCTCTTCCCCTCCCCTGCCCCAGCCCCTGCACCTTCTCGAAGCGGGCCTGAATGAGGTTGGCCTTGTCAATGAGCCGCTGCTTGAAGTCACTGAGGCACTCATCCTTGAGGCGCATGGCCTGCATGCGTGTCAGCTTCTCACCCGGGGGTAGCTGGGCCAGGAACGGAGCCAGGTAGTCCAGCTGGGCCTCTACCTGCCGCAGGTGCTCCTCGTGCATCACGCGCTCCTGGGGAGTGGGGGGCAGCTAGATTGGCAGGGCTTTCATTCTTCACCAGAGTAAGACAGGCCTTGGCTTGGCCCCAGGCCTGGGAGGGGGCTGGCCTGGATCCTGACCGAGGGGCCAGGAAAGGCCAGGACAGGGCTGGGAGCGAGGCTCACCATGGCCTCCCGATATTCCTTGCTCTTCGCGTTGCGCTTGGTGTCATAGATGGAGATGTTCAGTGTGTGTGCCTCTTCCTCTTCCTCTCGGAGCTTCAAGATCTCCAGCACCTGAATTGAGAAGTGACACAGGGCATGATCAAGATGCCCCCTTTCACTTCCCCCGCCTCTGTCCTGTGGGACCTCCCGCCTCCCCACCTCCAGCTCGGACTCCCAGGCCTGGTGCTTGGACAGCTTCTCCTCGTTCTTCAGGTGCATCATGGTCTCGTACTGATAGAGAAGCTTCTTGGTGTGCTCCATGGGCTCCACCTGGGGCCAGAACCGCCACAGTGACAGAGAGGCCACAACAGGCCTAGGACCATCTGGTCTGAATCTATTCCACTTTGCAAATTTATAAAAACACAGACAGTAAAAGACACAGAGCCGCCAAGGAATGTGCTGGCAGAGTGTGGATTTGACAAGGAAGGTGAGCACCTTAGAGGTGAGAGGTACACGTCCCCCCTGCCCCACGTGTCCCTGGGATCTGGGGTCTGCACTGACCAGGAGTGGGACGGGGACCATGCGGAATGGTCTTAGCCTACTGGGTTCTCATTTGGGTGGGAGAGGGAAGGATGCCCAGATGGGAGCTGTGGGGTTTCCCACAGGGCAGAGATGAACTTTTAGGCTGGCTTCAGGGGCATTCTTGGTTCTGCAGAGTCACTAGAGCAGGACCCGGGCCCAGTCCCTTTTGGCCCACTCCACTGGCCTCACCCTGCCCTGCCCCCGCAGGCCCAGCTCACCTCAAAGCTGATGCACATGTCTGACGTCATGATGATCTTGTTGCCCTTGCTGTCCACCTCGGAGCGCTGCAGGAACTCGCGCTTGGAGGTGGTGATGTGGTCGTCACGGCAGTGGTAGCGCAGCTGGATGCGCTCTTCGGCGATCAGGAACACACGCTCCGCCACGTCCTCATCCGCGGGCTTCGCCGGGTTGCGGGCGAATCGCTCTGTGATTTTCTGAGAGGCCAGAGCACACATAGGATGAAGAGAAGGGCATTTCTGTAGTTTCTCTGAGGGCAGAAGCAATAGACCCTTGGGGGACAAGTCTGGGGTTGCCTGGGGACCATGCAGAACAGCTTGGCAATGGATTCAGGGGCTCCCATGGATTCTCAGAGCCAAGCCACTCCATCCCTGCATGGTGCTGGATCCTTTCCCCAGCTCCCTCAACAAGACTGCTTGGCTCCCTCAAGAGATGGGGAGCTCAGCCCTCTCCAGGCAGCCTACTCCATCACTGGACATCTGTCACTGCTAGAAAGAGCTTCTTTGGATGCAGTTGTCAAATAATGTGTAATGATTTGGAGAGAAAAATGCACAATTTAAATTGAAGTGAGTAATAGAGGGATTCTAGCTCCCATACCACCCACAGATGTCAGTCAAGTTAGAAAAGATTCTCAAGACCAAACCTATTAATCCAGCAATGCCTGGGATGCCATTCTACTTTATACTTGTCTTTATATTTTCCCGATTAGTCACGATGTGTGTTTGTCCAGAACTAGAAGGAGACAACAGTCCCGTGGGTTGAGGGCTCAGTCTGGTCCCAGTCAGCCAGGGGTTGTACAGCTGCTAGAATGAATGGTTGGCTTGTACTCAGTGCCCAGGAAATGTTGCAGGCCTTGATGCCACTCCAGAGCCAGGGCTCTCTTTGTCCTAGAGTGACCACTGTGCGCCAAGAAGGCAGGCACCTGTCCCCAAGCCCAGTGAACTCTTACCACCATGGGCCGGGGGTTTGACTCTGAACTGGTCAAAGTGAGCTTCTTGACCCTGGGCCCGAAGTTGATATGGCGGTAGGAGAGGAAGTCTGGGCGTCCTTGATAGTACTCGGTCATTGTCCTGGGGGTCTCCTCCCGCTTTATCAGGCCGTCCACACGGACTGTCTCATAAAACTCCATGACACGGTCATTCTCAGGCTGCATAGACTTGTATGCGTGCACTGGGAGGAAGGGAGACGCCTAGGTGAGGACCAGGTGCCATGCCTGCTGCTGTGGTGACCCCAGCCCGGGCCCAGGAGGTGGCTGTACATACGGTACGGATGAACATTAGCCGGACCTGATTCCCTGTTGCTGAATGTCTAGGTTGTGTCTAACTTTTTATTATTAAAAGCAACACCACAGTGACTGCCTGCATCATGCATTTTTCTGTTCCTGCCCATTATTTGCTAAAACCAAAGACTCAACAGTGGAATTGTTGGATCAAAAAGTGTCCACATTTGAAGGTCATAATTATTTTGGGTGCTAAGGGTTGAACCCAGGGCCTTAGACACGCTCTACCACTGAGCTACACCCCGGTCCGAGGCTATTATTAATCTATTTTGCCTGATTTTCCTCTAGAAAAATTGAACCAATTGGTGACCTGCCAGCAGCAATGGGGAGCAAGTGTCTGCTGCTCCCGCACCTGTTCCTACCCAACAGGATTTTTTTTTCTGTCTTTGCTACCATGAGGGCTATCAGATGGTCCCTTATTGGTTTAGTTTCATTTTTAAAATTTCAACCGCTGAATGAGGTTCATCATATTTTCCAGTGTATTTTGGTTCTATACTCTTCTTTAGTGTACCTCCGGGTAAGGATATTGATTCTCTCCTAAGTCATCCCCTCCCCGTCCTCTCCAACCTCATGGGCCCTGGGCCATGGCCACACGGCACACTCTGCCCTCTGCATTGCCCTTGGAGGTGGGGGGAGGTTGGCTTCATGCTCAGCATCCTCACCAGCTCTAAAGGCAGCCTGCACTGGGCGCCCCCTGGCTGGATTCCTGCCCAATCTCAGCCTTAACTGCAGGCAGGAACGTGACCCCGGCCTTGACCTTCCTGCGGGAGCGTTGGCCATGCTTCCTTGGGTCCTCCACGTTCCCTGTCACACATCTGGTTTGCTTAGGGAGCAGACACCTGGAGCTGGCTCCTCCCCCGACACCCACTGTCGTGGAGGTTATTCTAAGGCATGTGTCACCCCACCTCCAGGTCCCAGCTGCATGTACCACGCAGAGCCTGGGGGTGGCCTGGCCTGAAGTAGTCGGTGTGCAGGCCCGTGCGATTGTTGATGTGCTTCAGCTCCAGCGTGTCCTCCCGGTTCTGGTACCACTCCTTGATCTCCAAAATCTTGGTGCCTGTGGGGCCCGAGGATGCTCGCTGCAGCAAGGGCAGCGTCCCACTGTTCCCAGCAGAGCCCAGTGATCCCCACACTTGCACTAAGAGAGTAGAAGTGATGTGCTCAAAGTCACGGGGTATATCGGGGACCCAGCTCTCCCACACCCCACAGCTAAGCCACCCTGTCCCTGCCCCCCAGCCAGTGTTGTCCCTTACACTCGAGGTCCTCATAGGTGGTAAGGCAGCACACCAGGCCGTTGCTATTGAGGTA
>RJWT010050232.1:0-10881 GCA_004365215.1 Cuniculus paca | reverse complement strand
GAATTTGTATATAAAATTAAATCTCATATATAAAAATTCTTTAGAGTAGAATCACACAATATGAATTCTGTTGTATCTGACTTATTTTACTTCTGAGAAATGCATTTTATAATTTCTACTTTATAGGTTGATAAACTGAGACAAGTGGAAGTCAGGCAAAGTGTGCATAGCTAACAAATAAGAGTTCAAAATCTAGCTGACCCCAAAGCCCATTTTGTCAACTCTTGCTTTCTTTTGAACCAGGTATATCTTGAATAGCCTGTTTTGTTGACCTTTGGAAATTTTTATAGATTTTAGTGAACTTTCCTTTTTAGATTTCTGCAGCTCTGCACTTGTCTTTGGTTATGGATCTTTCCTTTTATCTTTATTAGTTAAAATGTTGTTTTAAAATTTATTTTCTGATATAATGATCTGAGGTGACATATTTAAAATGAGCATTTCAGAAAATTTATGACAACTTCATGGAATTCTTTTGAAAAGTTACTGATTTAGTTTTTTTATACTTCTTTTTGACTTGCTGTCCTTCAGTGTCATACTTCTAAGACTTTTTGAAGGACAGTTTCTTAAAGTCTCTGTCACATAGCAGAGCTGAAACTAACCACACCCCTCCTTGACTCTCTGAACTCTGGGACCCCTTGGTGAGTTCCCCATGCTCAACTAGTGGCTCTTTGGGAGCAGTTGCCTCAGCATGACAGTTCTGCTTATTACTTCCTTATAGTTCTTTCAAAGAACAAATTACTGATATTAGACGCTCTGTTGAGTTGATTTCCAGCAAATGAGCTTTTCGTCTTTAGGAGCATTTCTTGCTGGAGAATCTGGTCTTAAAACTGAATAGCAATGGTCATGTATTTTTATAGGGAGTGTTTTATTCTCCCCTCTGAAAAGATCCTAGGTTTAGCCTGAGTGTTTCACAGATGGACTGGCAGACATCACGTACACACTAGCCACCCTGGATCAGAAGTAACTGCAACAGTCAGACTTACTCGTGTTGGTGACCTATTGGACCATGAAGCTATGGGAAAATGAGGGAGGGGGAGGAACTGACCCTTTTTTCTTGAGTCTGCCCACAAGCACAGTGATAACATAGAGCAGTGGTGGCCACAGTGGGCACACAGAACCCTCTTTGTGAGCATATAAGCCAGGTCACCCCAGCATCACCAAAGCAGAGAAGCATTCGGGTTTGATTGTGATGCCAGCACTTTGCAACACATAAATGCATTTTGGGTTGCAGTGTGGGCACTTGTCTCTAAAAGGTTCACCATCACTGACCTAGAATTTTGAGTACTGCAAACCCAGATGTACCTGTTTATGCCTGACCTCTTCTGCTCTCCTTGCAGTTGAATATCAAGAAATACCTCCTGGTTTCTGTGCCTGTCTGGATAAAGCATGTCACTGATGAACACATCCAGAGTTTTGTTGAAAACTTACTGGTGGCAGTTTTTGCAGCAGATTCCCCACTTTACAATCCTGAGTTGTGCCCAAGTGCCTTACAGGGTCTGAGCCAGGCCATGAAACTGCCCAGCCCTGCCCAGCACCTCTGGAGTCTGCTCTGTGAAGCTACTGGAAAGATTTTTGACCTTCTGCCAAATAAGATTGGGGTGAGGAACAAAGATGTTTACATTCCTGACAGTTTACGTTTGGGCTTTTTTAAAAGAGTTTTTGGCAAAGTGGGAGGTGTATGTTTTAAGAATGTGGGGGTGGGAGACAGACTGGCAAGAAATACTCACACACTTCACGAGGAGTGTGTTTGCTTCCAAGATCTAAGTTGAGATTTAGTATTTAGAACCAAAATTTTGAGCATACTTAGAACTAGACTAACCAGTACTGCACCAGCAAATTTGCTGTTAGGCCTTTTTACCCAGATACCTGTAAAAGATCAACAAACTCTGAAATCTTTGCACTTTGCAACTGGAGAATCTTGGGGCATATGGTTCAACATGCTATTTATATAAAATAGCTTAATATTAACTCCCCAATAGACACTTGAAATAAATTCTTACAAATAAGTTAAAAATTCCCTTGGAAAAATAGAATTCTGATAAGGAGAAAAAGTACAGGCCAACAAATGCCCAAAGCAACCGGAAAGATGTTCTTCAAGAAAACTGGCTATAGCTGGGCATGGTGGCTCATGCCTGTAATCCCAGCACTCAGGAGGAGACAGGAGGATCGTTGTGAGTTTGAGACCAGCCTGGGCTACAAAGTGAGCTCAAGGCCAGGCTGAATGGCATAGCAAGACCCTGTCTCAAAAAGATAAGGGCTTGCCTGGCAAGCACAAGGTCATGAGTTCAGTCCGTGGTGCCGCCTAAAAGAAAAAAAAAAAGAAAATTGACTATTTATGTTCGGGTTTGGTTAAAATTAAAATCTCATCAAGGTCTGTTCACCATGATAATAATTTGTCAGAATGTTAAGAATAGATTCACTCTTGTTTTACACTGTACGTTGATATGCTTGGGATTTTTCTTTCAACAGAGAAATTGTTTGGAGCTGTATATCTTTGTGGCAAAATGCCTCTCAGAAATGACAGATGATGATGTCAACAGAGTTTCCCGCATTACTAAGGTAATAAATCTCTCTCTCTCTCTCTCTCTCTCTCTCTCTCCATATATTGAAGAAATTAGAGTTGAAAAAGTGACTGTACTGTCCTTTTGACTAAAGCTAGTTTAACTTCCTGTTTGTTACTGGTTAATTTCAGGAAATTGTCTTTCTCTTTCACTGTGTAGTCTAATGCCCAGCCTGCTACTGAGATTGGTACATATTATATAAGTGGATAGATAGATGAATAACTTTTTAATTCAATTTATTTCACTTTGTCAAGACCTGTGGATAACTTCTTCAAAGCAATACTGGTAAGAATAGGAATATTCTGGCCAAAGAACTTTCTAGTGCATGGAAGGCATAAATAAATAATTCTGTTCTCATATTTGTATTTTTGTACCCAGTGTTCTTCTTTGGAAATGCAGAAAGTGTTGAAAAACAAGCGCTGTTAGCCCTGACACAGAATAATTACAAGTACCCCTTACCTAGTCAAATGATGAATGAGCAAAAAGTAATTTATCAGTAAAGTTGCCATGTTGTGTAGATATAAAATGTTTTGTTAAATTTAAGTTGTAGATAAACAGTGAATTTTTTTAGCATAACTACATCTCAATTGACACACTTACTTGAATGCAACCTTTCATACAGCTAATACTATTACTCCCCACCTCCCACACAAATAGATGGTAGACATCTTTTTATGATTATATCAGGTTTGCCTAATCAGCCAGATCCTTGAATTTCTATATTACATAGCAGTAGCCTTCAAAGTGTAGACCTGAGACTAGTGGCATCAGTACTGTCTGCTAACTGATTAGAATTGTGAATTTTCAAGCTCCACTCCAGACTAACTGAATCAGAAACTCTAGAGGTAGCACCTAGGAGTCTGTTTTAACAGTCTTTCCAGGTGAAGCTGGTGTATACTAAAGTCAAGAGCCGCTGTTCAGAGTATTTGGAGGATCAGTATTTTGGAGATTACTATAGTTTTAAACAAAGAGTACAGAATAGGGAAGTGGTAAGAGACAGATTGCAGTCTCACTGCTCAGATATGAAATCCAGCTCTGCATTTTATTGGCATGTGAACTTAGTTAAGCTTCATAACCCCTCTCTGCCTTAGCTTCCCCATTTATAGAAGGGAAATAATAGCACCCACTGCTTAGTGTTCTTTTGAGAATTAAATGACTTAATCCATGTTAAGTACAGGAAATAGCTCAAGAACTTAGTAATTATTTATTATAATTATATTCATGTAACTAAGTACTACATATCCTATTTTTACATTCACATAATATAGCGGGAAATAATGCCTGTGATTTACCTCTTGGTACCTAGAGCTAAAGGTTGCTGTGTTGTTTGGGTTGCTAAGGTACCATTCAGAACATTGTCATTGGAACATACTAAACTGCTTCCCGATGTGCCCAAAAGAATTAGTCTGTTCCACTGAGGCCAGAGTTTTCTATTTCTTTTTCTGGAAAGAATAGAAATAAGAAGAAAATAGTGCTAAAGGCCAGACCCTCTAAATTCCAGCTGTTGCTATCTGCAATGGCTGTATGATCTTTGCTAAGTCACTTAACCTCTGCACTTCAATATCTTTATCTGTAAAAGGATGATAGTAATCTGCAGAGGATTAGTGTGTGAACTAAATGGTTAATACAACAGATCTCAAATGTTTTGGTTTCAAGAACACTTCAGTGTCTTAAAAAGTACTGAGGACTCCAAAGAGCTTTTACTTATATTATATATATGTATATTAATATTTGCCTCATTAGAAATCAAAACTAGGAAAATATTTAAATATTCACTTCAAAATATTAACTCCATTATATATTAACACAAGTGATAAAAGATATTTTCCAAAAAAATGTACACACAAAGTTGAGAGAAAAAGACCATTGTTTAACATTTTTGTAAATCTCTTTAATGTCTGGTTCAGAAGACAACTGAATTCTCATGGCTGCTTCTTCATTCAATTTGATGTGATACGGTTTTGGTGATGTGAAGAAGTTTCAGCCTCATACAGATATGTAGTTGGAGAGAGGAAGAGCGTGTTAATAGTTTCTTAAAGATTATTTGCAATGTAGAATCCAAAACCATGTCAATAAAATTCATATACTCTGTTACAGTAAAATACATTTGATCTGTCTTTCACTTCAAGTCTTTACCCAGGCATGATTTTATATCATACATTGGTCATTTGGAAGATGTTGGCTCACTAGGCTTTGAAGATCTTCCAAATGTTGATTATACAATGTCAAAACATCATATTTGTTAATATCTCTACCAATCTCATCAGAAAAGCCTTTTTCATATTAAGAACCTTACCATAGCAGATACAAATTTTCTGAAAATCTAATTTTTGCTAGAAAGCTTAAATTTTATCATTGGCAACGAATACTGTTAGGTATTTTCCTTGAAGCAACAGACTCACTTCGTAAATATCCCATTTGAATAAGCATATTTTCTCCATCATCCTTTCAGTAAATGGTGTTCCATTAGATTCTGTTTTAGCTCACAAATCAATCTTACAAGTGTTTTTCCTTGGCACAGCCTTTGTCCTTGCATGTACAGCAGAAATTCTTTTCGCGTATTTCCCAGTTTGTCTCATACAATATTAAAAAGATGTGTACTCAAGGGCCAAGATTTAATGAAACTAATAATGTTTTATTGTTTATAAGGATATGTTAAGCAGAATTGGCTTTTAAAAAAATTACAAATGCCTATGCAAAATACAGTGAGTTCTAGTATAGTCCGGTGTGATTATAAAAATAGTTTTGACTTCACAGAACCTTTTAAATGGTCTTGGGATCCCTAGAGGTCTGTGTACAGTATTTTGAGAACTGTTGGATTGATATATATTAAGTACTTAGACTGGTGTTTCACATAGAATAAGTACTATATTTGCTAGCTATCATCTTACCTTTATTTGTGTATGCTTCCTAAATATTACCTATTAACGTCTGAACACATTCATGCTTTTTATGAAGAAACAGAAGATGACATGACAACCCTCTGTTGTATGTGCATTTTAATAAAGCACACAGGCAGACAAGGTCACATGTTGCAGGAAATGAACAGTTTTTGCCTTTGAAATAATAGCATCAAACTCACTCTTTCTGTGTTGCCCTTGCCCTGAGGTTATGTACCCACTTCAATTAATTTAATAGTGACTGAACGATTTGCTTTTTTGTAGAGCAACATGGAAAAGGCTGCCTTTGTCAAGCTGTACTTAGTCTCTCAAGGACGGTTCCCCCTCATGAGCCTCACTGACTTACTCAGTGTTGCTGTGCGGCACAGCGAGAAGGAGACACTGGCCTGGATGATTATGCTGAGCTTGTATCAGGCACGGATTGTGAGCCATGCAAACACAGGTGAGGCCAGTCAGGGACACAGACAGAACTGACTGCTCATTCTTTTAAGTTGTACTTTTCTTCTCAACTTCAAAGTTAGGTTAGTGCTTCTCAGGACAGTTTAGGCCTTCTTACCCCAAGTGAAGAGGACTTAGATGGAAATGAGCAGTTACAGCTCACAGAACCTACTTCTTGGATGTGGCAATGAACTCTTTTGAGAGTTTTTATATTGTATTTGGCCCTCTAGAGCCTCAAGAATGGAAGCAAATGTATCTGCCTATTTAACTCAGTTTCCCAAACACATAAGATATAGGTTAATTCTACCTGATGATTTAATGAAAATGGCTTTTGTATTGTCATTTAATAAATAGTCAAGATGAAACCACCAAATCGAATAGTTATTCTGTAGGATGGTGGTGCGACCCTACAGCGCATGTGCCGCAGCAGGCTGTTTGTTATCGTTGAAAGCTCTTAAGAGGTTTGCCATCACTGTGGTGGGAGAGCTTCCCAAAGGTGAGAATACTACACTCTGGACAAGCTACCTATGTTCTCGAGCCTGAAACTCTGCAGTGAGTCGTATGTACAACTTTGGGGCCATTTTGGACATCGTACTGTAATAAACACATGGAAAACAGAGCTATCCCTTAGCCCCTCGGATCTTTTGGGTCTTGTGCTAACTTCTCAATAGTGCATTTAGATTCTTAATGGCACCAGGCTTAAGTGGGTCAGATGTGGCCAAGAAGCCTTTGTGATCCTAGGCGAGTTACTTATGTTTATGTATCCATTTTCCTGTCTATCTCTTGTATCTTTATGGTTTTGAGGGAAAACTGACAAACAGGGTTATAATATTCTATTAAGACTACAAAAGAAATTTTTATTCTCATCTTTAGCAATGAAGACAGTTTTCTCACATCTGTCATGCCTCCCCGCTAAAAAATGAACCTGCAATGAGAAACTGAATTTTTTATTTTAAACCCAAAAGGAATTTATCAGGAAGAAATCTAGCTGGTGTTTCCAAATAAGTTGAAGATGCTTGTAATAAACTGAAATAATTTAATGTTGTCTTTGTTTTCTAACTTTTTTTTTAACTAACCAACTTTTAAATCTAATTTCCATTTTCTTTATTCTCTCAATTTTTCAAATCTTCCTGAGGAGTCTTTACTGTGCTGAGAATCCCCATTTAAAAATTTTTTTTAAAAAAAGGACAAAATCAATATTTATACTGATGTTTGTTCTCCAGTTACCCCACAATGGCTGGTTTTTATTTTTCTATGTATCTTTGGGATAGATTTTCTTGGTAATTTTGGCATAAATTGGGAACATTTAAGCAAAGGAAGTCTATAGAAACAACTACTTACCCCAATTCAACATTACTGGCTAGTTGGTATGTCATATATCTCCTAGTGTGTTTAATGTTGAGAGAGAAGCTCCAATAAATATAACATCACTAGTGAGCAGGGAAGCATAAAGAATAGATTGACTTTTTCAATTTTTTTATTAGTACATGTTTGTAGTACATGACATTTCCATTCCTTGTAGGAAGTTGGTGCCTGTACATAACACATCTTAATTCTTTTTTCTTATTCCCTTCCCTACTCCTTCCTCCCCCTTCCCTCCATCACTTGATCCCTTTCCTATTTGGGAATAAAGACTAAAATACTGTTACCTGGTATGAAAGAGCTCAATTCTCTCACAGGCAATCATAAGTCTCAGGCATTGCAAGAGAACTTAAAACTGTTTAATGGAATCTTCACCAGGTGTTCTGCCTCAGTTAAGACAGCTATTACTGATCCATTTTACATTTCAAAGCAAAATCATGATCTAGTAAGAAAATAGCCTTTTCATTTCAGGTGTGCTGAAGAGAATGGAGTGGCTACTGGAACTGATGGGTTATATCAGAAATGTTGCTTACCAGTCGACATCTGTTCAGAATGTGGTGCTTGAAGAGGTACAACCTAGAGGAGTATTTTATAGTATCCTAAATACATAGAATTATATTAAGAGGAATATGTTGTGTATTAGTTAACTTTCCATTTCCATAACAGGTGCCTCATGTAATCAACCTATACAGAGGAAAGGTTCATTTTGGCTCACAGATTTGGAGATTCTCATGATCAGTGGACCCCATCGCTTTGAGCCTGTTAATGTAGTCACACTATGACAGGAATATATCACTGAGTAAAGCTGCTCGCCTTATAGCCAGAAAGCAAAAGAGAAACAGGGAAAAGGGCTAGGTCCCACTGTTCCCTTTGAGACAAACCTTAATGACGCAAAGACTTCCCACTAGTCCCCACCTCCCAAGGTTTCACCAACTCCTGGTAGCACAGCTCTGGGGACCAAGCTGGTAACGCATGGGCTATTGGGAGCAACATTCAGGATCCAAACCACAGCACTCGACTTGCAACTTTTTTTGTCTCCTTTCTATTTGAGAAATGCTGGCAGTGACTCTGGTGCCACAGGAAACAGATGTTCTTACCATGTTTGTGGAGACATCTGGGGCTGCCCATGACAGGTAGAACCAAAAGGACCCCTACTGGAGAAGGAACCCAAGACCTTTATACTTAAGTTTCATCCCATAAAGGATGTGGGAGTACCAGGTCTGGCCTCTGCTGTGGCCCATGTATGGAAGAGATTCTTGAAGTATATGCAAATAAACTTTGTGTGCCAGTACTGCATGTGTGCACATACTAGAAGAGTTTTCTCCATACCTACAATATGATCTATGACCCAAAGAAATAAGAAGCTCTGGTACTGAGTTTTGAAAAAAAGATTAATAAATAAAAGGAAGAGAGTTCTTTCTCATTCCCATTTTCTTGACTATGCTGTACATTTTTAGTAAGAGAAAAATGCTTTCTATAAGCATGCTTCATGGTAAGTAAAATTTTAAGGATCTGGAATCCTCTTTGAAAATCTGCTCAGTTTTCCTGAAGAGTTGTGTGTCTTTTTTGTTCTTTTTTAAATTTCAATTCATTGCAAGGACCCGGGAGTATAGCTCAGTGACACAAGCACTTGCCTGGCAAATGTGAGGTTGTGAGTTTGATCCCTAGTACAAAAAGAAAGAAAGAAAAGAAAAAAATAAATTTCATTTCATCAGAGTAGGATTTTAAGAGATTGAGGAGTCATTTTTAAGTGAGCAGAATTTACTCCTTTGTCTTTGTACTTCCTCAGTTTGTATTAACTTTCTGTTTTCTTACAAAAACCTTAAAAGACATAGAGAATACAGATTAGCAGAAAGACATATAATTTAAATTATAGTAGATCAGCAACTCAGAGGAACCCCTATTACTAGTGTTTAGATTTTTTTTTTACAAGCATGTAGATTAGCCTAAAATCTAAGTGGATGGAGTCCAGACAGATTTTTTTTTAATGCATAGAGACTTGTTTTAAAAAATAAAATAATATGTATTTTAAAATATTAGTTTTGGCCATGTAATAATAAATATCTTTCTTAATATCTTTGAAAGCACCAAAAATCAGGAGTGTTTGGATGTTGCTGTGATAAGGAATAAATTATATTACTCCTAGAAATGTTAGAACAATAATAATGAAGCTGTTGGACCATTCATCTTTACCTAAGGAGACCTTAAAAACCATCTAAAGCCCTAAAAGGTCTCTTCATCAAGCATGGCAACAGAGTTTGCTGTTCAGTCTCGTTTCTCTGAGCAGAAGAAGATGGGAGAAGGAGAAGGAGAAGATGCCCTTGCATCCTGATGGGGACTGTTGTCTGTGAACATGTGTTGCTTTGAATTGCTAAAATCCATGATCTAACGTTGCTTCTGTTTCCATCACAGGCTTTGGACTTCTTGTTGCTGATATTTGCGGCCACAGTGGTGGCGTGGGCAGATCATGAGGCTCCACTCCTCCTTGGCCTCAGTGCCAGTTGGTTACCATGGCATCAGAATGGCCCATGTGAGCCAGCATCAAACTTCCTTGGCAAGAGTGCAGTCCCCAGGGTCACTCTGCAGGAGGCTCTCACTCTCCTCCCCAGTAGCATGCTGCTGCTGCTGCAGAAGGAGCCCTGGAAGGAACAGACCCAGAAGGTGAGGTGGGCTGCCACTGCTTAGGGCAGACGGCTTTTGTCTTTAGCAGTTCCTGCTGTAGAACTGAGGTGGGAGTTAAGTGAACCTAGAATCACACCACACACCTTAATACTAAGACCTACGTATCTGCTAGCTGCAGAGGCTCAGAGACTGAGGCCAGCCTGGGCTCAGGTGTTTGTCAGGCCCCTCGCCTGTGACAGGTGCCAAACAGAGTGTTTATAGGGCCCAATATGATTGCTCTTGCCCTCAGGAAAACCCAAACTGTAGGAAATAACCTTTTGGTTTTTTAATATGAAGCCCCAAGGCCACTAGCAGAATACTGTGCTTCTGAGACTTCTCATTATACGGTTTACCCTTTGTAACACTCTTGGTTGGAAGATTCTTTCTTGAATCCCACTTAATCAAAACTGGATTTTTCATGAGGGTGAAAGCTTAAGACTAACTTTTTATTGCTTATTCTTGAAAGCTGAACATTAATCTTTAAAAACATTTCTGAACTGTGAACCCACAGTTTCGCTATGCATAACTCCACAGGGTATCCCAAATAAATACTTTTCCCCCTTAAATCTGATAAGCACTAGTATTGCTACCCCAAGTTTTATATTTTGTGTTTTACTTTAAATCAATGTAACTTTAAATGTGGTCTCCTTGCATGTTATTTCTGGACTGAGACAACATGTTCACTTTGGAATACAGTGGAGGAGACATCTTGCATCAATTATTTGTAGTGCTCGATGTATTCACCTACTAGTAGGATAACAAAATTTAAAAAGGAAAATAAACAAAGAAAAATGTTTAATCAAAGCGGGAGATTAGGAATATTTTATTTCTGTTTTGCTTTCTTCAGCTCAGCTTCTCATTGTCTGAATGGCTAATACCTATCACTAATGTTACGTGTTTTTCAGTGAGCCAGGATGGGTAATACTCAGTCACTGACGAAATTACTCTGTATCTAATTC
>RJWT010050231.1:0-10930 GCA_004365215.1 Cuniculus paca | reverse complement strand
ACTGTAGAGTGAGCCACCCACTGCCTGGCCAGGTCTCTGCCCGCAGAAGGGTCCTTGCCCTGCACAGGGACCATGTGCCTGCCCCACCCCACCCTTTTCCACACATTGACTCCCACCCTCTCCACGTTGCCCCATCCAGACCCTGGCAGGGTCAGGCGTCTGGATCATAATCCTGCCCATGCGCCACAGCTGGACACACCCGTCTCCTAAAGCACCTGTCATAAGCCAGGGTGTCATACTGCTGCCTGTGAGGACCCCCAAAGCCTAGCCAGAGAGAGCAGGGAGGCACACAGCTCATAGGTGTCACATAGCCCAGCTGCAGAGGCCTCCAGGACCCAGGCCATCCTGGGTGCTGGAGCTCTGGGGGTTTCTTCCCCAATCTGGGCTTCTGTCACCTCACCTCTGTCCCTCCCTGGTCAGACCCTGCGACCCTGCCTCCACTCCTCTACCCCAGATATTCAAGGACTACCAAGACCATGTCCAAGGGCATTTGGGGACAAGTGGCTCAAAATGATCCAGGCCACAGCCCTTCCTTCCTCCTGTGGTTCTGTCCAGACATTCGCAGAGACCTTAAGAATTTTCCTCAGTGGCAGGGGCTCCCCAAGTGTGGGCTTGGCTGCCAGGCTGGTTTCCGAGCATCCCGAGTGGACCAGCCGGGCTGCCCAGGAGGGAGGAAGAGGCGTTTGAGGATGGAGAGGAAGAGCTGCCCTGGAGAGCCCGCCCCCTGACTCACTCCATGGTTGGCGCTTATATGTAGCCATTCAATCCAGGGGCTCTGTATTTCACCCTGGACCAGGGAGCTCTGGAAAGCTTCCCCTCGTCCCTGCCCCCTCTCCCTTCCAGCCCCACAGGCTCTGGGACCACAGGGTTCTGGGCAGGACAAGTCCTGTCATTTTGCCACAGGCAGAAGTGCCAGCACAAAGGGCAGGCTCGCTCCCCACCAGGCCCTCACCGCTGCCACCACCACACTGCTCTGTGGGGCTGGGAGGTAATGACAGGGTCTGAGGAACTGTCAGCATTTCCTTTGTGACAGCTCGTTCCCAGCTGGGCTGCCAGACACAACCAGGGTGCTGAGCTGGCGCCCTGGCTGCTCCCAAGGGCCCCCGGTCCTCAGCTCCTCTGGCCCCTTAACTCCGAGGGTCCCGCAGTGGAGAGGGGCAGGGCCCCCTGACTGCTGCCCCTCTTCCCCCAGGAGAGCCAGAACCTGTTCTGCTGCCTCTACCGCTCCTGGTGCCACAACCCAGTCACCACGGTGTCCCTCTGCTTCCTCACCCAGAACTACCGCCATGCCTATGAGCTCATCCAGAAGTTGTATCCTTGCTCTCGCTGCCCTTCCACCCCCACTGAGGGGCAGGAGGGTGCCCACCTGCCATCCTCCTGCCCCTGTCCATCTGCTCAGCCTCCAGGGTTTGTCACATGAGAGCCACCCAGCCAGGGGCACTGTGAAAGATACATTTGGGATAGCACTGTTGGCAACAGACAGAGCCCATCTCAGAGCTTCGTGGTGGGAAGCTCGGCCTGGAAAAGCCTCGGGACCCAGCTGGGGGCCAAGTGGGCTCAGCCCAGCAGGTGCTGACAAGTGACACCAGCCCCCTGCCCTGGGGAAGGGGCAGCTGCGCCTCACTGCAGCTCCTGCAGCCACCTCTGTGCCACGCCCAGAACTAAGGGTAGAAGGTGCCAGGCCACTGTGGGTGAGTGCAGGAGGGGCTGGCAGGTCAAGCTGGACCTTCAGAGGTCACAGCCAGAGTGTAGCGAGCTCCGTAGATGACACAGTGAGAAGCAGGTGGGACACGAGGCAGGGACGCGCACACACAGCCCTCAGCCCCTGCCTCACCAAGCGGCATCCACAATCGGATCGCTTTTAAGCACTGGAAAGCAAACCAGCCTTGTCTGTAAAGTCTGACAGGTGCCACCGCCCTGGCTGGAGCGCTGTTTCAGGAGGCAGAAGTGGCCCATGCCCTGATGGGCCAGAAACAGGGGCTAAGGGCATCTGGGGACTTCTGGGGCCAAGTGGTGAGGAACTGTCGTGGAGGATCAGGTGTGGCCTTGCCTGGCTCCCCTCATTGTGCCTGCTGTCCTTCTACCACCTGAATTTGCTCTTCACGGCCACTTCTGTGATCCAGAGGTGCGAAGGCCGCCACCCCGCTGCACACGTGTGCTGCAGCCCTGGAGGTGGCAGGATGTGAGGTGAGGGAGCAGGGCCCGCCCTGACCTGCCCTCCCTGCCAGGCTGCCGGGCCCTGATAAGAGCCTTGCAGGCTCAGAAGGGCGGAAAGGACAGAGCTACCGGAGTGGAACCTGAGCACCCACACGGAGGGACAGCTGTGCCCTGTTCCATTTAGAGGGACAGAAAGGCAAAGAGAATTGACCTAGGTCCTTTGTAGGCCAGAATCTGCTTTGGGAGAGGCAGGCTGTGCAGAGGAAAGCACGACCAGATGGAAGGGGTGCGTGGGGTCCCCCCTCGGCCACCTCTCAGCAAGGTGTAGCCAGCTGGCCTGGCCGTCCAGCTGCCTGTCACAGGCAGGCTGTGTTGGCCTAGTGGAGAAACTTTCCTTGACTGCCCACCCAGCGGGGACCTGGAGGTCACTGTGGATTTCCTCACGGAAGTGGACAAACTGGTACAGCTGATCGAGTGCCCCATCTTTACGTGTAAGACCCGGGGTGGGGATGGCTGTGTCTAGTACAGCCCCAGCCCCGGCCGTGGGCCCTGGCTGGCCTGGAGTGGGGTGGGGTGGAGCCAAATCCGGCACTGCCCCTGGCTGGGGACAGAGGGAAGGCCGTCGGCCCACGGATGCTTCTGGAGTATCAAGAATGGAAGGCAAGGTTGACAAGGCTGAGAGGCCAGCTGGAAGGGGTGGGGCACAGGGCATCAGAACTTGGTCCTGTCTGTGCTCTCAAGGTGGGTCTCATGGTAACAGGCCAGAACTAATGCAAAACCCAGCAGAAGGTTACTATCACGCCCTGCCCCAGGCTGTCCCCAGCCTCCTCTGCCCAGCACGCTGCCCCCTGCCCCGCCTCTCTGCAGTCATGGGCACCCGGCAGGTACTCCTGTTCACCCAGGAGCTGTGCCCTGTCCTCTGAAAGAAGGGATGACACGTGCCGGAGCTGATGAGTAACACCCAGGCTGAATGTGCAAAAAAAAGTGGCAGCTGGCTGGGTGAGCCGTTCTTGGCACCTCAACACGTAACAGCGCATGCTCCCCAAAGTGGGCAGGCGGCACTCACAATGACACGCGTGTGTTTACGGAGTGGTAGAGAAGCAGGAGGCAGCCCTGCTGGTAGCCACCTTCCTTGCCAACTCAGTCGCCCGGGCCTCCAGCTGTCAGGCAGGTCTGTGGCCCACCCAGCCCGAGCCATCAGCCTCCTTTCTTCCTGGAGCCCAAAAGCAAATGCGGGGACTCAGGTACCCCTGCTTCCCAACTCTCACTCAATGGGCAAGCTTCTCAGAGCAGTGGTGCCATGGTGACTCACGCCTTAGAGACAGAAGGGCAGGAGGAAGACCCTGTTCTTGGCAGAGTACACTGCAGGCTGACCCTGAAGCCACCACATGCATCTGCTCGAAGGGCCTTCTTAGCAAGGGCAGTGACGGCGGAAATGTGCCCCAGTCTCTATGCAGCGTCCTTCCCAGCCGAGTTGCTCAGATCCCAAGCCTGGTGGCCGGCTGGTGGCCAGCTCTGACACAAGGCAGTCCTTGCTTCTCAAGGCCCAAAGGGAAGAAAGGACTCAAAACAGCCCCCTGCTTCTCTAGTGCCGTGTCAGCTCTCCCCAAGGGCATGGGAATTTCTCCCCACTAGCAAATCTGCACGTACTCATTAGGTGCCCTCTAATTTGATTCATTTTTGACACTGTCTACCCAGAGATAGTAGCAGATCCCATGCATTAGGGATCAGTCCCCAAAACTGCTGCCCTTTGCTTCAGATACCACTCACAAGCCCCAGTTCATTTTACCTTTGCTTCTGACCTAGCATCAGTCACAGTTCGCACAGCAGCCCCGCCAGGTGTGCTAGAGCAGCTCAGAGAACTCAGAGAAACACTTTCTTACAGAGGCTACCACAAAGGACGTGGATGCAGAGGCGCATGGGTGTGTGGGAAGGGTAGAGCCACCCTCCGGGAACATCTGCAAGTCTGCTGTCCAGACGCTCTCAATTGTGTAGCCCAGGCTGGCCTCAGACTCCCAGTCCTCCTGCCTCAGCCTCCCAAGTGCTGGGATTACAGGCATCCCTGGCTGTCCTTTGGATTTTGATGGAGTCTTCATTACTTAGACTTTTTTTGAAGGGGGAGGTGCGTAACCAGGAATCAAACCCTGAACCTTGCGTCTGTCAGGCAGGTGCTGTGCTGCTGAGCTATATCCCTGGCCTTACTTAGCCACTCTTGTTTCTTTTCTCCCTCTCTTTTTTATTTTTATTTTATTTTATTTTGTTTCAGTTCTTGTTACTGGGGTTTGAACCCAAGGCCTCACACTGAGCTACATCCCCAGCCCTTTTCATTTTTTATTGGGATGAGATATCCCTAAATTGCCCAAGCTGGGTTCAAACTCCCATCCTCCTGCATCAGCCTCTGGAGTAGCAGGGATCACAGGCGTACACCACCATGCCCGACTTTTTTAGGCATTCTTCGTTAAATCATTGGCTATTGGTGATCAACCCAACCTTCATCCCTTAGCCCTCCTGGAGGTTGTGGGTGGGGCTGAAAGTCCCAGCCCTCTAATCCTGGCTGTCATTCTACTGATCTGCCCTTTCACCAAAGCCACTAGGGGCAGACACCCCTTAGTCAACTCATTAGCATACAAAAGACTTGGGGATTCCAAGGATCTTTTGAGTTGTGTGCCAGGAAACAAGAACCAATACCAAATTCATAGTTCACGGTATCACAGTTGGCCAGGCCTGGGGACACCTGCAGGTCCCCATTTGGAACACCCGCCTCCTGGAGCAAGGGGAGGGGCCGTGGGACGGACATCTCGGGCTCAGAAGGGGGCCTGTCCCATGCACACCGGCTCACCCTCACTCTGGCCCTGAGGCCTGGCTGCCCAGGCACCCAGCATCCTCCCGGACCCCCTCTGCAGCCTCTGCTAGGGAGGCTTTGCTCCCTGCAGAAGACAGGGCTTATCCTCCACGAAGGACACCCGCGGCAGCCCAGAGGCAGGAGGGAGGGGCCAGCGGTTTGCAGAGGCACTGAGCAGAGTGAGAACCTGTCTTCAGTCCAGGCCCCTGGGGGCTTGGGGAAGCTGCCTTGGGACACAGCTGGCCACCCGTGGGGTCCAGGCACCCTGGGTTGGAGTGGACACTGGGCGGAGACCAGGGATACGTTTCCTGCCCTCTGCCCCCAAGGCAGAGATCCAAAAGCACCTGACTGAAACTCGGGTTTTAGTTGTGCCTCACTACACACAAAAGCATTTTCCCTTCCTGCCCTCCCTCAAAGCTGTCCTAATCCACTGTCTTTCTCTCCGCTCACCCTATTTATAGCTCTCGTGCTGGCACGCGCAGAGCCGACCGGGAATCTGTTACTCTACAAGCCCCCACCCCTGATTACCAGGGAGGCAGCTGAGCGTGGGGGAGGTGGGCCCGGCCCTCCAGCAAGTTGGGGTCATCAGGCTGGGGTGACTGCTGGAAAGATCAGACAGAGGGGCAAGTGGGAGAGGTCATGGAAAGGGCCAGGGACCTCCTGGACAAGGAGGCAGCTGGCCTGGCTGGCTTTGCCCCGGCTGGATCCCTGGGCTGTAGGTGCCACAGTGCCGGGGCCCCAGGTGGCTCTGGTCCCCTCCCAGCCAGGCTGAGGTGTGGAGGCTGGCCTGGAAGAGTGTGGAAATCCCTGACCCCTGGCCTCTGCCCTGTGCCCTGCTGCAGATCTGCGCCTGCAGCTGCTGGACGTGAAGAACAACCCCTACCTGATCAAGGCGCTGTACGGCCTGCTCATGCTGCTGCCTCAGAGCAGCGCCTTCCAGCTGCTCTCGCACCGGCTCCAGTGCGTGCCCAACCCCGAGCTACTGCAGACAGAGTGAGTGCCTCGCGCTGCCGGGGAAGGAGGCAGGTGGCCTGCCGAGGTCTCCCCTTTGTTCCTGCAGCCCTGTCCACCCCCGCCCCCACCCCATCACCACCTGCCCTTTGGCCTCGTGACACAGCAGTTCTAAGAGGACTCAAAAAGTGGTCTGAGCAGCAGGGCCCTCCCCAAGCCATCGGAGAGCTCAGTATGACCAGGACTCCATGGAATTAAGGCAACCAAGTGTCACCTGGCAGAGGCCCCTGGACAGGAGCTGCAGTGTGGGGGAACGAGATAGGGGCCCAGGTGACAGTCAGACCAGAGAGCAAGACCCGGCCCAGTTTCACAGAGACGCTGACAGCACCATCCCCAGTGGGGTCAGAGGCAGGGATGTACCCTGCTGGGGTTCTGTCCACGAGAAAAGCAGATATCCAAGAGGCCCAGCATGGCATCCTCTGGCGGGGGGGGTGGGGGGGTCCAGGCTCCCACCCTGAACCCACTGCTGGCCCCAGCCCCAGAGCCTGTTGGGCCGTGTCTATATTTGGTAACCCTTGGAGGCTTTGCCTCATCCACAGGCATTTGGCATCCGAGATGGAAAATTTCACTTGTCAGGTCGCCATGGAAACCAGCAGAGCACTGAGAAGATTTACGCTGAATGGAGCGCACCCAGCCTGCATCAGATGCCCTGTGTGTCTAGAGTTCCCGCCTAGGCTGTTGGGGCCTCGCAGCAGGCCTGGCGCCCGGCTCCAGCGAAGGGCCCGGCACTTGCCCTTGGGGTGGACTCGGGCCACCTCGGTGGGCCTGCTTGGCACTCAAGCCTCTGGGCCACCGGGCTGGGGCACCTATCAGCCCCTCTCCAGGGGCAGGGGAGGGCCGTCCTTCCCCTTCCCTTTCTCCAGCCAGCAGCGCTCTGGCTGGCAGGACCAGGCCTTTGCAAGGAGACTTGTGTCTCCTCTGCTCTGGGTGCCACCCGGGCGAGCCCAGGAGACGGCACACTGAGGGTCCCAGAGGAGCAGGGAGGCGACCGGAGTTTGGGTTTACATCTGGGCTCCTCCATCCAGAGCCCCCCCAGCTCCAGCAACCCGGTGGGAAGGCCCCGCAGCCACACTGGCCTTGCCAGCCTGACCTCGGCAGTGGCCCTGCTGCCGCCCAGTAGGTATTAGGGGCCCCTGGCAGGCACTGAGGCTAGAGAGTAGGAGAGGGCTCCCTACCTCCGCACACTGCATCTGGTCTTAGGAGGCGCAGGAAGGCTCAGAGTTAGCTAGACCCCTCCCAGCCCCCCTAGGCCAGAGTAGGACACCTTTGCAGGGGAAGCTGGGAAAATGAGGATTTCCTCAGCCTCTCCATGGTTGGAGTCCAGGAGGGGTTTGGTTTAAGGTAGAGAATTTTATGAGCCCATGGGCAGTTCCTAGACCTAGACTAGGATCTGGTTCACGCTCTGCAGCAGATCGGCTGTGTGGCCTCAGGCAAACCCCACGCCCTCTCTGGGCTCCTGGTTTCTTCATCCATAAAATGCACATTTGGAGTCCATGACATGGGGGTGCTTCCCAGCCACAGATTCCCAACCTTTTCTCACAGGGGCCTAGGAAGACACGGCCCTCAACACAGGAAGAGGGGCCATGGGACAGCTGGGGAGGGGTCGAGTTGCAGGGTTGGGCCTGGAGGGCGGCTGAGGACCATCCCAGCCCGGGCAGCTGGCTGTGCGCTGGGAACAGCTGGGGGGAGCTGTGCCTATCCCGGCTCTGCGTCCTCATGATCACCAGGGCCCGTGAACTGTGGCTCCCACAAACCGTCTCCTCGGCGAGGCAAGGGGGTGTGGAGGTGGGACAGGAGAGAGGGCCTCCTCTGGCGCTGCCAGCCAGGCATCCCCGCCACCCACAGCCAGAGTGCGGCTGGAAACGTGGGGGGCCGAGCAATGGTGGTGCCCAGGACTGCGGCAGGGAGAGGCGCTCTGACTTCCATGCTCCCAAGACCGGCTACATCTCCCCCTCCCACGGGGACACCCTTCTCCCATCCTCAGACCCTTAGCCAGGAAGTCTGCCCTTCGCTGGGGCAGGACTTTGTGTGTGTGCTACTGGGGGTTGAACCCAGGACCTTCATGTTGAATTACATCCTCAGCCCTCTTTTATTCTTTATTTTGAGGGTCTCACTGAGTCACTGAATTGCCCAAGTTGGGCTCAAATTTGTGATCTTCCTGCCTCAGCTTCCCAGAGTTCAGGGATTACAGGTGTGATCCCTGTAAGGTCGGGGCAGTCTGCAGACCCATCCCGGGGCCTCATGGCCTGGCCTGGCTTCAGTGGATTAGGTAGAAGCTGGCCATGCCCCACAGTTAGGGCTCCAAGCTCCGGTGTCCCTCAGTCATAGGACTGCTGTGCCACAGAAGTTCCTCCCCGTCCCCAGGGGAGGCAGCAGCAACCACCGGTGGGAGCCCAGGGTGCCACCCAGCAGGTCCCCATCTTTGCTGAACCAGCCATGAGCAGGCCCAGCTCAGGAACACAGCGGCCACTGTCCAGGCCATTTTCAGCAAGCCAGTGGGGAGGAACCAGTCAGGCTGGGGCATCTCGAGAGGCTGGGGGGAGCAGCCCCTGCCCTGGTCCTGCCCGCAGCCTGGTGGGCCTCAGGAAATGTCCAGGCTGTGATCTTGGCTTTTGGTGAAGAGCCAAGCTCACTGTTGAGCTCGCATTGTGGGGGCTGCGTCACGTCTCCTCCCGCTGAGGTCTCTTCATGAATTCAAAGGCCCCAGGACTCTGCTTAACGCAACAGCCTGCCATCTTCACGAGACCCCTCATCAGGGCCATCAGGCTACCAGCGGGAAGCAGATACATCCCATCCATACAGATCCACTTCTCCAAGGCCAGAGAAAAGAGAACAACACTTCATGAGGTTCTGCTGGAGGGATGGTTAGGAATGGGACAGAGACCCAAGGAGCTCTAGTCCCCCAGGGCAGGCCAGGCATCCGCCCTGAGGCACATAGCTACTTACTGCACTGTGCAACTGTAGCTTGTCATGCACACTAGTTAAGCAGTGCACAGCCTGTGCTGCTGTACAGAACGCCTGGGAGAAAGCTAGCAACACAGTGTAGGAGCCTTTGGCGCAGGCAGAGGTAAAACTATCCTTCCTCAGGGACGGGGAATGACTGTAGGCCCTAGGGCCCCAGCACTCAAAAATAAATGCCCTGCCAAGTTGAGGGCCCAGTGTACCTAGCCCTGGGACTGCCCCAGAGAAAAGGCCAGGCTGCCTCCTCCTCCCTTTTTCCCTAGACCCTGTTCCAGTCCCCAGCTGGCTTCCTGGCTGGCTGCTAGCCCTGGCTCTCACCCCAAAGGGAGCCACTGGTAAACAGGAAATGCTTCCCCATCTGATGCCTGCTCTGGGCGCCATTGCCAGCCCACAGACTGAGTGATTTCCAAGCAGCAGTGCCGGCCATTCCCACTGGCTGCAGAAGAGGGGGTGCACTCCAGGCTCCTTGGGACTGGCTGCTGGGGAGGGGTTCCCAGGCAGGGGCTGACAGATGCCCTGGGGCTGAGCCCCAGCAGCCGCCCCATGCACACAGACACTGACTCAGCCCTCTGCTTGTCTCCGCAGAGACAGTCTAAAGGCTGCCCCCAAGTCCCAGAAAGGCGACTCCGCCAGCATTGACTACACGGAGCTGCTGCAGCACTTTGAGAAGGTTCAGAACCAGCACCTGGAAGTGCGGCACCAGCGGAGTGGGCGCGGGGACCACCTGGACCGGAGGGTCGTCCTCTGACCTGCTGCCCGGCACAGCATGGTGAAGGAAGGGCCCAGCAGGGAGCCTGGGAAGCACTCAGCAGCTTCAGACTGTCCCCAGGAGTCTGAGAACCAGCCCGGGGTGGGAGAGCGGCACGGGGATGCTCTGTCCACCCAGCTCCCCTGAGCCCCCCGCCCCCAGCGCTGTCAGGGCACCCAGGGCGGGGCGGCAGCCTCTGCAGTGTCTCTCTCATGCCCCTCTGTGAATTGAGCTGGAGCTCCTCAGCCTGCACCCCGGCCTTGTGTGGCTCTGTGGTGAGCTGGGCACGCACATGGGTGTGTATATAACCTGTATGCACATGGGACCAGCGCAGAGATCTCTAGTGAGTAAATGCGCATCCCTCTCCCCGCCCCAATAAAGAAATGACACAAACGCTAACCTGCACCTGCCTGCTCCTTCCCAGTGTGGCCAGATGCTGCCACTGTCCGCAGGCCTCACCTGTCCAGGAGGCCTGGTTTCGCACTGGCTGCACCACCAGGGCCTGGACCTGCTCTCCACTACTATGACATGTTCCTTCCCCCGTGCCTGGCCTGGCACCCTGAACCCTGCCTTCCTGCAGCTCCAAACCTGACTTCCATCCTGATTCCTCGGGGTTACTGGGACATGTCCCCATTGGGCAGGTGGGACGTGAGCCTTGGAATTTTCTGGATGGAAAGGAACTGCATACCACAGAGCACTTTGCATGCAGATCGCCAGGCAACAGGAGGAAAGGCCAGGGCCAGGGAGACAGTGAGGGTCAGCTGCCCCAACCTTCAGTTTGGCTGCAAGAGCCTCTCCCACCCTCACTTGCAGGCCAGGGGTCACCTGTCCCCAGGCTTGAGGAAGCCCTGGCGTGGCCTGGTGAGCCTCAAGTGACTCCTGCAGCCACTGGAGTCGGGGGAGAAGTGAGTGCCTTTCCCCAGAGCCCAGCAACAAGCAGCCCCAGGAGTGGGTTTTACCTGCCTGGCGTCTCCAGGACGACGGGCTGTACTGGCTGTCGCCCACGTGCGCGTGCGTGCGTCCCCACGCACTGCCCAGGCATCAGGGATTGCACCGCTGGTGGGCATGGACTCCCCCACTAAGAAGATTGCCCCAGGGCCGGGAGACCATTGTCCCCCAAAAGCCCGGGACTCGCCATCCGGGTGACATCGCCCCTCAGAAAAGAAACTAAAGAACTTATGGAGGAGGGTGCGAAGGCGCCCTCTGCCCAA
>RJWT010050230.1:0-10882 GCA_004365215.1 Cuniculus paca | reverse complement strand
CAGAGTGTCCTCCCTGCCAGTGCATCAAGAAATGTTGCAGAAGAAATCTGATATCAAACCAAATGGAAGACCCTTTTTACCGAGGAGTTGGAAGGCAACTGTTTATTATGCTAATGGGCTGGCCGGACCCAGTTCAAATCACCAGCTCTGACTGAAAGTGAACCAAATTTTTATACATTTTGTAAGCATGAAGTACAAAAACTGATAGCAGGTTGTCATATGATTGGTTGCATGAATCAAGTCATATGTTGTCAGGCAGGTTTCTTCGGGCAGGTTGGTCAGAGGGGCTGTTTATTGTAAGGTGGGAGAGACTAGGGAGGGAGCTGGGGCTGAAGGGATGGTTGAAGCTAAGCATGTCCTTGACTAGTTTATCTCAGAAGTTCTTGAAAGTGGAATCTGTTTATATGTCATGCAGCACAGGCAGTCCAGATGGATGTGGTCAGACTGAGCCAGGTCAGACTATCTCTAAGTTGCAACTGGCATGGTCAGTCAAGGCTAACAGAGTCTAATGGTCTAACTATGTGGTGGGCTGGGTGAGCACATCTTATCTTAACACGGCATCAGACTTTTGATTTTTAACTTTTCTGTCACAGGAGAAATATATTATATTTGGAAACCTAAAGATTTTAGCTACAGCAACCCATTCCTCAACTTGATAATACACTTTCAACCCTCACTATCTCACTTGTTTAGCTCTCTCAGTGATTTTGCAGTCATCTAAATCCTGGTACATCAGTTGATGCACATAATTTGTTCTGTGAGTTTGGGAAAGATGGTCAGGTTGTGTTTGTGTGGGAAGACAGCCACAGTTGTGTTTGTCACCAGATGCAAAGTTTGCAAATGGAAACAAAATTTTGCCAGATGCTTCTGTTTGTGAACCAAATGTTAGCAAAGAAAAGTGTTCATGAACTGAGGTACCACTGGATTTGACTGTGGGCAACTTACTATCTTTTGACTTCAGAGTGATGTGAAAGTGATAGAAATTGATTTTCAAATCACAAAGATTTATTTTCTCAGTGTAGCGGTAGGCGATACCGTAGTCTCTTGTGATACTAGGTGGCAGCAGCAACCCACAGCTCCTGATCAGCCGTTGGTCACAGGGAAAAACCAGACAGTTTCTCTAAGGCGAATTGTGTTGTTAAACTGTTCAGTACCTGTCTGAGCTTTCCCGTTGCTGGTTTCAGTATCCAGCACCTCCCAGTGAACACGTGAAGGTCTCATTGGCTCATGTTTTCAGTCTCTGATTGACTGAGAGTTTGTGAAGGGTAAATTATACATTTTCAGTCTGTTTAGTGCAGAAACAGAATGGAGGAAGGATGTTGAAGAATCAGGCTTTCAGGTGGTGGTGCCTGGGAGGCAGAGAGGAGGAGCAGTGCTGGGAGCCTTGGGGAGTCCCAGAGCCATGCTGACCCCCGGGGCTGTGCTGGATTAATCTGCCAGGTGTTTCTTAGTCCAGTGAAGTTGACGTAATAGGATTAACAGTCACAACAGATTAAGGTGTTAGATGCAATTTTGATATAATACTTTTCAATTTAGGATAAGCTGACTGGGCTATAACCCTGTGCATAAACTGAGAAGCATCTGCATTTGTAAAGTATGAAGAAACAGTTGTTTCTTGTTTATGTTTTAAGTTGGTTTCTTAAAAACAGAAGCTAGGCTGGAGAGATTTTTTTTTTTTGAAAAGAATGTAGCCACACAAAATAAAACAGAGTAGAGTCAGTCACAACAAAACAATGCACATGGTACGTGACTTCTAAACAGGGTAAAAAGCAATCAGTAACGGCTACCATAATGCCTCTTGTTATCTGCACTATAACTGCCCATACCATCAGGGATAAGTAAAGTCAAACAAAATACAACCGGTAAAAAACAAAAACAAAAACAAAAACAAAAACAAAGCAGAAAAATGTAAGCAATACAGAACTTCAAGATACTAGTAAAAGAGCAGTGGCTACCATAATGTTTGTTATCTTCAGAATAGTTGCCTACACCTTCAGACATACTACAATCAAACAACACAGAATAGAGTAAAATCAATCAAAACAAAACAATGAAAGCAATACAGCGTTTCTAAACAAGATAATTGGACATCCTCGATGGCTGCAATTATATGTTTTGTTATCTTTAAAATAGCTGTCTATGCCATCAAGAATAATAAAATCTAACAAAACAGTGGCCCCAGGGAGACAGCCTGGCCTCAGCCTGCCGGTGCTCCTGGGGGTTTGTGCAACTGGGAAAGCCAGTTTTCTGCTGCTGAAAAGGAAGTTTAGGAAGTGTAGATGGGACATTTTCAGTCTGTTCACCAGAATAGGGACAGGAGGTAGAGAGTTCTGCAGTTAAAAGATTCAAGCTGTGGTATACGTTCTACCTTCTTCTCTCTAGAAAGCTTTTCCCTGGGGCCTCGGCAATGTATTCACCCAAGGCAAAACTCTATATTCACAACGAGCCGTAAGTTTTCCTAAGATGCAGATATAGCAAATTTGAATCCACCATTGTGAGCAGGAGGTTATGAATATGTATTTTCAGAGATTCCTTCAACCCAGAACTAAATCCGATTGCCTTGTTTTCTTCAATGAAAATATATATATTTTATCTGGTCCGAATCAGTCTTTTACTAAAGAGTCACCGTACTCAAGGTGCAGATGTTTATTGCCATTGTCACAGTTACAAACTAATTTTTGAAAGTCCAAGTTTCCTGCTTCTCGTGGATACTATATGTTAGGTTCCAGAAGCTGTACCACCAGCTTATAAAATATGCGATGCTAATTTTGAACCCTTGCAACCTAAGTTTGATTTTCCTATTTGTTTGCAATATCTTTTGTTTGTTTATTTCTTGAATACTTAGATATGCACTTAAACAAGAATTTGTTACCTTATGTTTCAGAATTTCTAAGTGGTTTTGGAAGGAGGATATGAGTATTTCTAACAGATTTCTGAAGCTAGAATTCGTTACTTTTATTTTAATCATTTCTTCCCACTTGAAATTGCCTATATAATTCTTACCAGTTACTTATTTTTTAAAAATTTTAATTAAGTTAATTGGTGCAATTTAAGTATGTACAATGATCATATTCATCATAGAGAATTTGTAACTGTATGTGATATACCTTGAGTTTTCTTTTTTTCCCGTCCCAGTTCCCTCCCCTCCCTTCAACTCCTCTTCCCTTGCTTATTTGCAAAGCTTTGTTTCCATTTTATCTAGTTATTTATTATGAACAGTCATTTTTACCTGATGACAAAAGTTAGCATCTGGTACTACTTAGTTTTCTTCTGAAAAATGTTTTCTTCATTTAATTGCTAGATTATTTCATATCAGTATCAATATACTTGATGTACGTTCTGAATTCCTTGAAAGTCTGCTGGGGGTAGTTTCCCATCCCTAATGATGAAAATAATGGCTTCCTTTTATTAAGTTAATATTCTTCCTTTATTAACTTAATATTATTTTTTGTCTCAAATGTTCATCATTTTGAAAATAATCTAAAATTGTGGCAACATAGATGAACATACAGGACATAATATTAATGGGAATAAGGCAGGAACAGGAAAAATATTCTATGATCTCACTAATACTCAGAAACTAAAAAGTGACTGTAGAAAGAGGAGAGTAGAATAGTGGGTACTTAGATTGAGGCAGGAGATGAAGAACTAGGGAGATGTTGGCCAGAATCAACAATCTGACCATTGGAATAAGTTGAAGAGATCTATTGTATACTATTGTGACTGTGGTTAATAACAATGTATTATATACTTGGATGTTGCTTAGAGAGTATACATATATATGTATATATATAGCAAATATCAAAATACGTTGTGTACCATAAATATACACGTATGCAATTTCTACTTTTCAATTAAAAATAAAACATTTAAGAAAGATATACAGAAAGAAAGATAAGGGACTTGCTCACAAAAAGTTTATATACTGGGGTGGGGTAAGGACGAGATATAACAGTTACGCAATGAGCATGGAGTTTGAGGAATAATTCATCTGACATATTTTATGGAAATATGCTAATATTTATGCTACTGCATTTATTAATGTCAGTTCAAGAACTCATTAAATTCTTGGTATAGTGCCATTGGTATTTCTTTTTTTTATTTTTTATTTTTATTTTGAAGAGAATAAAACAAATACAAGATAAAACAGAACGTTCAATCAAAACAAAACAAAGAATGTGATACAAGACTTCAAAACAAAACAAAAATAAACCAACAATGGTTACCATGTTGCCTCTTGCTATCTTCAAAATAATGTCCCATACCATCAGGCATAATAAAATCAAACACAACAGAACAGAATAAAACCAATCAAAACAAAGCAATCAAAGCAATACAGGACTTCAAAACAAGGCAGTTAAAATACCACTGTGGCTGGCTACCGTAATGTATCTTGTTATTTTCAAAGTAGCCGTTTATATCATCAGACATAATAAAAACAAACAAAACAAAATAGAATAGGCAATCAAAACAAAATAATGAACATGATACAAGACTTCATAACAAGATGAAAGGAAATCAATAATGGCTACCATAATGCCTCTTGTTATGTTCAAAATAACTGCTCATGCCCTGAGGTATAATACAATCAGATAAAACAGAATAGAATAAAACCAATCAAAAGAAAACAATGAAAGCAATACAGGACTTCAAACAAGACTGCAAGAATACAACAGAGGCTACCATGATGTATCTTATCTTCAAAGTAGCTGCTCAGACCATCACACATAACAAAATCAAACAAAGCAAAATAGAATAAAATCAATCAAAAGAAAACAAGCAAAGCAATAAAGACTTTGGTGCAAGATAATAGGAACTCAATGATGACTGCTATAATCCATTTTGTTATTTTTGTAATAGCTGTCCACGCCATCAAATATAATAAAATCAAACATAACCAAACAATAAAACCAAGCTAAACAGAACCATGAGAACAATAATGGGCTTCAAAACAGTATTATAGATTAACAATGGCCATTGCCTTCCCTCTGGAGACATCTCCTCCCCTTTCACCTTCACAACCTCTATTTTGTATTTCGGATCCCACTAATTTCCCCAGTTTCTTATACTAGGGAGACAATACAATGTTCACGCATGTGACTCTGAACCTTTTCACCCATAAGCATGCTCTTAAGTTGTATCCATTTACCTACAAGAGTCTCAAGGTTATCTTTCTTTGTAGCTGAGTAGCTTTCCATTGTATAGAAATGCCATATCTTTCCTATCCATTCTGCAGCACATGAGCAAGCTACACCTGCTGTTTTTTTCTGGTTCCCTGTCACATAGAGCATTGTTTTCTCTCCTTTGACTTTTAATCTGTGAATTTCGTTTTGAGTTAAATGTGTTTGTTGGATAAAGCATATTGATGGATGGATAAAGCATATTGATGGATGGATGGATCTTGTCTCCTGATTCACTCTACCTGTGTTTCTTTTTATTGGCAAATTGAAGCCGTCTACATTAATAGTTATGGCCAACATGCACTGGCTCATCTCTGCCATGCTATTTTCCTGCCATTGGCTGTGTACATTTCCCCTCCATTCTATTATCTGTCCTACTTGGTGATCCTCCCCTGCCGCTCTTCCTGGAACCATGGTCTTTTTTTTTTTTTTATCTCTTTCTAAAATGTCTTTCAGTATTCTTTGTAGGGTTGGTTTGGCAGTCATGAATTCCTTCAGTTGTTCTTTGTCATGGAAGTATCTTGTTTCTCCATTAATTTTGAAAGCTAGTTTTGCAGGGTACATCAATCTGGGTTGGAAGTTGTTTTCTTTAAGGACTTGAAATATTTCACTCCAAGCTCTTCTTGACTTGATGGTTTGTGTTGAGAAGTCTGTTGTGATTCTAATGGGTTTTCCTTCATAGGTGATCTGTTTCTTTTCTTGAACAACTTTTAATATTCTGTTCTTGTGTTGAATTTCTGGGATTTTGATTACTATGTCTGGGTGTAGATTTACTTTGGTTATGGCTAGCTGGGGTTGTATATGCCTCACTTATCTGAATAGCACATCTTTCTCCCATGTTTGGGAAGTTTTCTGCTTGTACTTCTGTAAATAGAATTTTTATGTCTTTTGTGTTGACCCCTGCTTCTTCATTAATACCTATCACTTGTAAATTATTTTGCTTTGCATCATCTTGCCGTCTTTGAATTGTTATTTCCTGGTTCCTCATTATTTTTAACAGGTCTTTTCTTTCCCGATCACAAGCTGCACACTTGTCTTCAAGGTCTGAAAGTCTATTTTCAGTTTCTTTCAAGAGATTTTGCAAGCTTTCAATGGAGATTTTAATTTCCTGGATATCTCTTTGAATCTGTTTCATGTATTCAAAAATCTCTCTCATATTGTTCATTCATGGTTTCCCTCATTTTCCTTTGCTCCTCTAGTTTTTTTTAATCTATGTCTTCTTTAGAGAAGCATAGCAATTCTTTTATTATGTTTTTCATGTCTTCTTTTACCTCAGTATTTCTGTTCTAATTTCTTTTATAGCCTCACGAAGTTGTCTCTTCACTTCAGTTGCCATCACTGCAGAAACTTCAGGTGTGCAACTCCCAATCTCTTCCACGTTTTCATCTCCTGGACTTGTTCTGCTTGGGTTGGAGTCCAGGGACTGCCTTTTGTTTCTTCATCTTGACATTTTCCTGGGTTCTTCCAAACAAGCAGGTAGTGGGGTTTTGGGAACCTCTCATGTTGGCTACAATTTCTTTGGAGTGTGACTGTTTGGTTTTCCTGGCCAGTGCGGGCTAGAGGTATCCAGTGGTGGCCATTGGGTGCTTTGGTGCAGGGCCTGCTTCTGTTTTTCCCAGCCCTTTGTGGTTACGTGGGGTGGAAGCATCCCAAGGGCTGCTAGAATGCATGCAGAGCAGGGTCTGCCTCTGCCTTCCCTCTGAGCTGATTACTGGCAAGCAGCATCTCCCTTTGTTTGTTGGAATGCCTGATGATCAGGGCTTGCCTCTGCCTTCCCTATGAGCTGGTTACTGGCAAGCAGTATCTCCCTTTGTCTCACCATTGGTATTTCATATTGAAACTTAAAATCTATACTAAAATTCACTTTGTATGTTATAAAATTCATAGTGATCAATTTGGGAAGGATCAAAAGACTAAAAATAGATAAGATTATTATATATTTTAAAGAATATCATCATCGATAATATTAAACATTCCAAGAAAATGGCATAATCCTTATTATAAACATAATAGGGGTAGCTAATATAAATGATCCAAAAAAATCTCCTTAGGAATAGGGGAAATTATAAATCTATAAATACAAAGTGGTGACCAAAATAGTTATGACTTGAGAGTTGGTTATGAAAGGCATAATTTATAATAACCTAAAATTGGAAATTGGTTGTGCATAATCCATCTACTTTGTGATGGGTTAATTGTATTGAACTAATTTAATTTCCTTTTGTAGTATAATAAGAATTTTAATAAGCGAACAACTGAGAGTTGATGAAAATAATGATGCAAACAATATGAAAATGTAAATTTCAAAGTTAGATTGTAATATATACTACTTTTTCTTTGTCAAACTTTAAAGTATAAAGGGGACTATACTTAATACTGCAATAATACTTAATTTTACATATGATCATACAAGAGTAATTTTCAATTTAAAACAATTAATTTCCTTACAGTTTTACCCATTGCATATTTTCTTAGCAAAAAATTAATTCATTGAAGTTAACTATAATCACTGCAAAACAAGTACACATTTTTACACTTGCTTTTATGGTCAAATATTATATGCATTGTTTCTAATCGAAAGCATACTTGAAATACAATTTCTTATATCCCGTTTTTGTGACTTCTTGAAATAAATATCTCTTCATGTAAAATTTTCCTATTTTTTTCCAGTGGTTAAGATTAAATCATAAATGATATGTAACAGTTTGACTTTATTGAAACAGCTTAGCTGACATTTGTACTTATCAATTAGATAATTTATTATGAGAATTATTCCATCAAAAAACAAGTATCTTTTTAAAACTGGTTTACCACTTCTCCCATTTCCCAGATAATGGAATTTCTTGTGGGCTACATTAGTCAATGTTCTTCAAAAAATCTGAACAATCCGTGTGTGTGTGTGTGTGTGTGTGTGTGTGTGCGTGCGTGTGTGTATATGTACTTGGAAAGATATGTCTATGTCTATGTCTATGTCTATGTCTATGTCTATGTCTATGTCTATGTCTGTCTATGTCTATGTCTATGTCTATGTCTAGATCCTATATCTATATCCTATATCCTATGGGTGGAGGAGAAACTGAGGGAACTGGGGCAGGGTTGGGAGTACCAAAGGGAAAACAGCTAAATAATTAAGGAAGAGTTGATAGGGAAACATGTAATCAAGGAAGATACTTGGCAAGAATTGAAACAAAGTTTAGTTTGCTCTTTGCTAGTCTTTTTCATTAGCTCTATGTGAAGAAAGATCCATTTTGAAAGCTTATGCAGAATTCTGATAGGAGGAATATAAGAAACAAAAATGCTTGCAGGAGAGCTTAAATTATTTAATGAAATTTGTATTAATGTTGCTAATCAGAACTAATATTTGCATTATATAAATTAAGAATTTTTTATACCAGAAATGTAATTCTGATAGTTTGGAAAACATCTCTATCATTCACAAATAAGTACTACGGAATCTATCAATCAGTCAATTTCTCTGCTGTTCTGGAACCCCAATAAATACACTGTATGATTCGATTTGCTCTTTTATTTTAAACTTTCTTGCATCAGCAAAGGTAGCCTTTCCATGAATACTGTCTAGTAAGCTATTTCATTATTTGTGAAGTTAAACTTACTCTGCTTAATGCATTTTTTCTTTCTGGGTGCTTTTGCCTTTTCATGGAAGCAAAAATTGCAACGCTGAGTTCTGCTCTCTTGCTGCCCATTCTCTATACCGCTTTCCCTCCAGTTCATAGCCTAGTACCTTCTTGCCTTTTGTCTCCAACTAGAGTCTCTTCATTTTACTTCCAGTCAATGAAGAAACAAGCACACAAAATGTAACCGAGAACCACAGAAGCATAGAATAACAAATGCTGCGATAAATATTTAGAACTGGAGGAACATTATTTATCTTCAGAAATACTCAAGTTTCAATTCAGGCACAGAAAAGTTACTTTGTTACAAGGCAAAAGTGGAATCTTAAGTGAATTCCCTAGATAAAAATAAACCAACAGCTTGTTTATGAGCATTTAAAAGGTGGAGTGTATCAGTTCTGAATAATATTTAAGCTAGAAATAACGTTCTTGTTTTAAAATCTAGTGTCCCCTAGCACTAAGTAATACATACAATTCAAATAAATTCATGTCCTGCATGGTGTCATGCAAGTCAGCTGGGTTGCTGTAACAAAGTATTCCACCCTAGGTAGCTTACATCAGTAGAAATGTATCATCTTTCAGTTATGCAGACCAGACAGCTGGGATCAAGGTATATGTAGCTTGGTTCCTTCTCAGGGCCATGGGGAAAGCTCTATCCTAGGACTTTCTCCTGGCTTCTAGTGGTTCTTGGCAAATCTAGCATTCCCTGTAGATAGCATTCTCTCTGTGCCTTTGTATCATATTCCCTTTATGTGTGTCTGTGTCCCAGTTTTCCACTTTACAAGGGTACCATCCATACTGGGCCAAAGCTTTCTCTGATGACCTCATGTTAAATTTATTACCCCTTTAATGACTTGCTACCCAATTAGAGTCACATTCTGAAGGACTGGGTTAGCACTAAAAAATCTCTTTATAAGTGACACAATTCAACATGGAACATGCACCAACCTAAAGAAAAAGGAAGAAAACCTTGGAGAAAAATACTAATGAAAAGACTTTTTAAACCTCATTATTTTTTTCTTATTTTAATAGAAATAATAAAAAGAAACGCACCTTTTCAAATAGGAAGTGATATTATGTCATTTTGACATCTGATTCATAATTTTGACTTTGAGAAATCAAATGTAAAATATTGAGGTGAGAATATCTCTTCCAGTTATTATATCAAGACAGTTATCAATAAAAGAGCCCTTCTTATTTTGCATGATGTCAAAAATGTGATATATTGAAAAATGTTCTAAAATAAAAGAAATGAAGATATGTTATATACATTCTTTCACCAACTCCACACAGTGAATGGAAATATTGCATATGGAAAACATGTACTAATAAAAAATCCAAGATTTGTGAAAGGTTATAAACATGACTCAAGAGGTATCACTTGATAAAGTAGCACATATATTGCAAATCAGGCAATAATTTAAAACAGCAAACATAATAAAGATCAAATATCAATACAGAAGAATTCAGCAATGTGTAAGAAGCTAGACCAAAAAGGAATAAAAGTATCTAGTATTAGAATATGATATATGGAATATATTATATAGAAGAAATATGAGGATATGATTGAATGAGAGGTGGATGGGATACTTTCTTGTAAAAAAAAATAGCTTCAACGTTTTATTTAGAAATGTAAGTTTCAGTTAGTTTTAACAGCCATGACCAAAATGTCTGAGGAAAACAATATACAAGAAAGAAAGCTTCACTTTGGCTCACAGTTTAGAGACTCCACTTCATGGCCTGTTCCTCTGACCTACATCAGCACAGGATGCCAGGGAAGGAGCATGTGGCTGTGGAAGCTACTCACATGAGGCATCCAGGGAGCAAGAGGTGGAAGACGTAGAGGCTGGGGGCCCGCTGTCCCCTTCAGGGTCACACTTCCAGTGAGACCACCCTCCCGAAGATTCCACCACCACCCAATAGAACAATATGCCGGTGATCAAACCTATAACACAAGGGCCACGAGAGACGTTTACCATCCAAATCATCACAGAAGTATTTAGTAGTATCGGAAACACTGAAATTGTGTTAGAGAACTGTGATGGGCATTCCACAAATTAAATATGATTC
>RJWT010050229.1:0-10890 GCA_004365215.1 Cuniculus paca | reverse complement strand
ACTGTGTGACCTGTATGACTTACAGGCATACCTTGGTACTTGATTGCTTTGAAACTCTGTCAAGTTTGGTACTCAATGCATTTTGATACAAAAATTTGATATAGATACTTGTCATTTGGTATTTGACATGCAAGCTAGAACTTGTTTTTGTCAATTGCCTTATGACTTGCCACCCTTCCTAGCCAAAACAATTTGTTTGGTACTTGTCACTTTTGATACTCATTATGCCTCCTGGAACCATAAAGATGAGTAGGAACTCACTGCTGTATTTTACTTAGCATAATATTCTCAGGGTTCACTCATGTTGTAATTATGGCAGGATTTTCTCCATTAAGGCTGAATAATATTCCATTGTATGCATATATCATATTGGATTTTATCTATTGATCCATGTATAGATATTTAGGTTGTTTCTACATCTTGGCTGTTATTAATAATGCTGCAATGAATGTAGGTGTGTGTTACAGTTTAGATCTAAAATGTCCCCCAAAAGTTTCATGCATTCAGAAGTAGGACTGTTGGAAGGTGATCAGATTGCGGGGTCACTATATTAATCAGTGGTTTAATGCACTAATTAGTCCATAGTTGAATATGCTGTTAGGAAATGAGGCACAGTTGGAGGAAGTGGGTTACTGGGGGCATGCCTTTGGGGATATTTTGCTATCTCCGGTTCCTCCCTTCTCTCTGCTTCCTGGCTACATGTGTGAGCATCTTTCCTCCACTATGCCCTTCCACTGTGATTTCTACCTTGGAGCCAGCCAATCATGGATTGAAACTTCTAAAACCTTGAGCCAAAATAAACCTTCTTTCCCTTACGTTGTATGTGTCAGGTACTTTGTACCAGCAACAAGAAAGTGACTAACACAAAGTGAAAATATCCCTTCAAGATCCTGATTTCAATTATCTTGGATCACATGGTAATTTTATTTCTAATTTTTTAAAGGAAATTCCATAATTTTTCCATAATGACTGCAACATTTTATACCCATCAATAGTACACTGGCTTCCAATTTCTTCCCATATTAGTCAATTCTTGTTATTCTGTTAGAATGGCCATCCTAGCAGGATGAGGTAATGTGTCATTGTTATTTTGATGGTTAATTGAGCATCTTTTTTCATATACCTGCTGACCATTTGTATGTCTTCCTTGGAGACTTGTCCATTCAAGTCTTTCGCCCATATTGAAATCAGGTTATTTGATTTTTTGTTAAGGAGTTGTAAGCATTGTTTATATATTTCACTATTAACCTCTTATCAGATAGGTAGTTCGAAAACACAATATACTTTAGAGTAGTGCTTTACGGCCCATTAGAATACAAAATTTTTGGCATGCAGCTCCAGTGTGTGTGTGTGTGTGTGTGTGTGTGTGTGTATGTATATATATATATATGTAAAATCAAAGGATTGACAAGATATCTGGACAAAAGTCCATTTTTATAAATAAAGCTTTACTGGCACACAGCCATGCCAATTTGCTTAGCTTTTAACCTGCAATGGTAGAGCTAAACGACCACCATACAGCCCATAGCCTAAAACATTTATTGTCTATCTTCTACAGACACAGTAGCTCAAACCCTGGTGTAATAGGCAAGGCTTAAAAGCAAATGTCGATTTTTATCTCAAACATAATGTAACAGGAAGAGTGCCTCTAGGTCAAACTATTCTCTCTCGTTTTCTTAATTAATTAACTTATTTATTTTTGGTCTTTTTTTGAGGCAGGGTTTCACTGTATGGTTCAGGCTGGGCTTGGACTCACTTTGTAGCCTAGGTTGGCCTCAAACTCACAGTGATCCTCCTGCCTCAGCCTCCAGAGTGCTGGAATTATAGGCGTGTGCCACAGCACCCAGTTTCAGGCTGGCCTTGAGTTCACTATGTATACCAGGCTGGCCTTGAACTCACAATGATTCTCCTGCCTCAGTCTCCCAAGTGCTAGGATTATAGGCATGTGCCACCATGCCTGGCAGTGTTCTCTTTAAAACACTGATTTTTCTTACTAGAAACAACTTTAAAATCTAGGTTCCTACACCTAGGCAGTTCAGTTACTGATACAACTCTGGGTGCTACCAGGAGGCAGCTCATTTCTGCATGGTTGGGGTGGAAAGCTGTTATTCTCAACATGGGGTACTCCCTCATCCCCTGCTTGGGTAACAGCCATTTCACATCACCCCTTCTCTCCGGTTCCAGCAAATGATACTGCATCACCAAAAACAGTCCTGTGAAGGCCTCTGCTGGTTTTCAGAAAAGATGACCTATTGGCTTTAGGGGTCCTCAATTAACTATGTGATCCCCTGAACTAGCTGAAAATTAGACTGAGGAAGGGTAAGTAGAGATAAGACATGGGGCAAAAAGAATCCCAGGGACAATGTTTGAATCTTTGGATCCATAAATCTAGGAATATATCTGGATTCCCAGATTCATGAGTCCATAAATTATCATTTCTGCTTAAACTAGAAAGGTTTGAGTTTCTATCATTTGCTGCCAAATGGTTTCTAAATATTGCAGTTGGGATTTTTTTTAAATGTTCTATTCCTTGCACTTAAGAGTTCACACATTATTTTTTGTTTGCACATTATTTTAATAATTTCCATGTTTGATTGGTATATAACAACTCGATCTGGCCCCCTGGCCTGCTGAGCCCTGTGCAGACCTCACGGGTGCCACAGTCTTGACCTGGCACCTCTTGTATGTAGCGGACACAGCTGGCACCACGATGCTGGGGCTTCCCTTGGACTCAAGAGAGTACCTCCAGTCTGCTGTGTGCCCAGCTACCTGATATGTCCAGCTATGGTCACCACGCATCAGTATGCAGTCAGGCAGCCTCCCCAGCTTCAATGGGGCACATCGTGTGGCTTTCAGCTTTGTAACACTTAGGCCTCCTCCAACACACTTCATCCCTCAGAGCCCAGGCAGGCTCTTGACTTGTTCAAGCTTCCTACCAAGCAGCAAAACTTTTCTACTCTGAGCTCAATCTTTGGTCTCTTAGTCATTATTATTTTCTTTTTCACAGAGTGTAAGTTACTAATGAAGAAGACCAGAATACACCACCCAACTTTGACAAGAGATTGTTTTGAGCTGAAAGCAATCAGCTCTCTACCCTCCCACCTTCAGTTTAAAAGCAAGACATAAGTTTCCATGTGTAACGATCTCTTCTTCCTCTTCCACAGCAGGAAGAAAACCAGACAACTCTTAGCACCTGAAACAACTCTTACTCACTAAACAGACCTTATGAAATGAGAAGAATATATTCAAATGAGAACAGGAACAAGAGGTAGAAGGTAAAAAATGCAAACAAAGCTTCTGTAAATAAGGAGGGGAAGAGGAGTTGAAGGGAGGGGGAAAGAAATGGAAAAAAAGAAGCAAGATATATCATGTACAGGTACAAATTCTCTATGATGAATGCTGTCATTATGTATATCTAAAATGTACCAATAAAATAAAAAAAATTTAAATGACCTTTATTTATCATATGTTTTCTCCTTTTACTTTATTATAACTTGCTTAACCCCAGAAATCCCAAACCTGTTTTCTTTTGCTTAGACAGAAATGTTATAAAAGCCCCAAATTCTAACCACATTCCTGGGCCATGTTTGTTTGTGAACTCCCATACCTAAATCTGAATTAAATGTGATTTTTCTTACTTGTTAATCTATTTTTTGTCAATGTAATTTGTAGATCCCAGGCATTGAACCCAAGAAGGTAGAGAGCAAAGTTTCTTCCTCCCTTATATAGTATTGCGTTATTGGTAGTCTACCTCTCAACAAAGCCAGTTTCAAGATCAAGGCAAATACCACAACTGCCCACCGCCCCTGGGGCCCCAGTTCCTGGGCCCAGTGGAGGCCTCAATATCTACTCACTGAGTGAATGAGCAAATGTCTCCTAGGAGCCAGCCACATGCCCTTCTCAGAATCACATATAATACTGCCAAAAACTCCTTTCTACAACCAGGCCAGCTTCATTTTGGCAAAAGACATGTATGTGTTCCCAGAGAGGTCTGTGGTTAGCAGTGTGGGACAGAATCTGAGGAAAGGCCCATGTGAGAAAAAGCTAGCGGAACATTCTGGCAAAACCTCAATGAACCTGTCAGCTGCTGACGGGGCAGAGAGTAGACAGAAGACCACAAGTCACGCGTCCCCAACATGAAGGTGCTTGAGGGTCACTTCCCCCTTTTGCCCACAGGAGATAGCAGTACAGTACTGCAGACACACAGAAGCCGCAGCTCACCCCAGCTGACTGCTGCCCTCTTCCTCCCCCTCCTGGTTCTCATGGAAGCCCTAGAAACAGGTGATGGCACCCCTACACACACACTCTACAGACAAGGGAGAGGAGACCAAAGGAGGCCTGTCTGCTACACAGGAAGTAATGAACAAGGGACAAGGGTACAGTCTCCTTAGTCCCTAGCCCCTACCCTTTGCAACCAGCTCTGGTCACACATGGATCAAATGGCCCCAGGCCTCAGCATCTGCATTCCTGGATGTTCCAGTTGTACAGCTTCCGGGCATGGACTTCCCAAGTCCTCAAGGGGATACTGTCCACGCTGACAGATGCAGCTCAGCTCTTGGGTCCTATGTTTTTTAAAACGAGCTTCTCAAAAATTAAACTTCTGGCTAGAGATATAGCTCAGCAGCACAAGTACCTGCCTGGCAAGCACAAGGTTGTGAGTTCGATTTCCAGTACCAAAAAGAAAAAAGTTAAACTTCTTCTCTTTGTCAAGCAGTAGGTTTCTGAAAGTTGTTCATGTCATTTAGAGTACAAAAAAGAAATGCACATATGTATTTTTAATGGAAAATCATGTTTTTCAAATGCGTACGTTTCGATGCTCCTCCTCCTCCCAAAATGAAGTTTTCTACTGTACTGTTCTACTTTTTCATGGTGGGATGACCATGTACTGCACTGTCCAAATTGGGACCCTTCAATGGAGTACTAATCAGCTATAAAGAAAGATTGTATCAAGGCTTTTATAAGTAAATGAATGCAACTTGAGACCATACTCGTAAGTGAAATAAATCAAACTCACATATGTAAATACCATATTGTCTCCCTAGTGTAAGAAACTGAAAGATCTACAATAATTATTGTGTAAGGGTAATGAAAGGTTTCTGCCCTAGTATAAATTACTGGTCATTATTGCAGTGGTCTACCGGACCACCACCTCCTTCCCCTTCAGCCCTGATTACAACTTCCTCTTTCCTTTCCCTAGAGCACAACGGGAATTCCAATCAGTTTCTTGTGTGTCATCAATGCTCGCCCCAAGCAACACTTCTAGTCAGAGGTCCTATCACCTGCCCTTACCTCCTCTATATCTGGTAGAAGAGATAGCTCATCTGCACAAGTTGTGTGCTCCTCTCCATGTCCTCAGTAAAGGCCTCTTTCTCTTTTTTTTCTGCTTCTATATTGCGCCAGAAAACCCTAACATTATAAAAACCTCTGGCACTTGTATTTTCTGTCTTTGTTATTTCATTTGTTGCTATGGTTGATACATTGTGTCAACTTGAGAAGTTTAGAAGTTTAATTGAGAGACTCAGCAGGGAGCCAGGGCTCTTACTTTATAAGTATTCTCATCCTGTGCAAAGGAGGGCAAGGACATTTTGTGAGTGTTACACCCACCCTGAAGGTTGGGGGGGTGGCCCTTGTACAATATAAAGGAGAAGAGGCTTGGGCTTTTGCCCTCTTTTGCTCTGGCTGCCGCCTTGATGTGCTGCCCCTGTGCCATGCCACATTGCCTTGGAGCCAGCTGATTATGGATTGAAATCTCCAGAAACTGTAAGCTAAATAAATCTTTTCTTCCCTAATTTTGAGTGTCAGGTATTTGTCTCAGCAACAAGAAAAGTAACCAAGACATTTGTCTAAGCAGTTTTTATTGTTTTTCAAGTGTAGGTCTGAGTCTGAAAATAAAAACTCAAGTCACACACACACAAAAAAAAACCCTAACATTTGGTGCTGTGACTCGGATTGGTAGTGTGTGGGCTCCTGGGGGTTGCCCCCAGTTTTGAGCTCCCCTGTCTACAAGCCACCCTTCCTTCCTCCAGGACCTGCTTATTTGCCATTGCCTGCTTGCATCCAACACCAATCCACCTCATTTGTCACAGATGAGCTACCTTTCCATCTGGGGTTCCTATTTCAAATTCTCAGTCTGCAACAGTCAGGGCTACTGCCCTCAGCTGTTTTCATTTTTAGAAGTCTGTGAGCTCACGTGGGAAACATCTTACCATCCCTTGGACAAAGATAACGGCTCTTACGTTCCTTAGTCAGAGCTACTGCTCTCACACCCTGAGGCAGAACTGTTATCCTCTGGTCTGCTGGGAACCCACCCTGTACTCTCGATGAGAACAGGTATTGGGACCTTCTCTGTCACACCCTCAAAACAGGTGATGGACTCTTTTGAAAAGTGTGACCCAACACAGCTTTCACATTCCTTGGACAAGGATATTGCCCCACGTCCCAAGGCAGAGCTGTTCTCTTGACTCACCTCTAATTCAGTTACCATGGGAAATACTATTTCCTGTCCCCCAAAAAACACACCTCTGGGGTGCCTGGTTCATAAGCTTGGTGCTCTTGGCCTCAGGAAGGCCATAAAAACCAAAACTGATCTTTTACTGCCAGGTGACTTGGCCAGCCTTACCAGCTTAATGGCAGCCAATGGCTTAAAGAGGCAGACTTTTAACCCCTCTATCCTTCAAGATTTTATATGACTTTTGTCACGGCAATGGCAAGTTGGCAAAAATCCCTTGTGTCTAGGCCTTTTTCACTCTGAGGATGTGCCCTCTTTTACTCCCCCCCTCCACCAGGCCCCTTAGACGAAGTGCCTCCTGTCTTTACTCTCCCTCCCCATATCCCTAAATGCAAATCCCTAGGCCTTCTCAACCAGAGGTTTCTGAGCCCCCAGCTACTTCCTCTCCCCAATCTCAAACTCCTCAATCCCCTCAACCTGAGCCATCTATCCCGTCAGACAGCTCCTCTCCCATGTTGCCATTCTTCCCACCAGCTTACTACACTTGGTCTTGTGTCTCTCAGCCATTTAGCAAACCACATGGTATTCAACTTGCAATCCCATACCATGTGGTCCTCAGCAGCCATTTTGCTGCATGTCACACAGAGGACAGCCACCATCTTGCAGTCCTCCATCATGTGACCAGCAGCAGCCATCTTGTTGTGGGTCCCCTGGTTACCAGTCACCACCTTGTGCTTCCCTGTTGTATGGTGACAAGTAGCCATCTTATGGTTGATCACCGTGTAACTGCCCACAGATGCCTGCTGGGTGGTTGGCTGCTCAGTGGCCATCTACGCCTCCCACTCCACAGCCTTTTCAACCTCAATCTCTATTCTCCCTTTGGGAACAGGCTGGTCCCGAGGGACTAGTTCGTATTCATGTTACTTTTTCTCTTGCTGACCTATCTCAGATTAACCATAAATTAGGTTCCTTTTCTGTTGACCCACAAACATATTAGAGAGTTTGAATTTATAACTAATTGTTATGATTTACATCTCAAGGATGTTTATGTGATTCTGAACACCACCCTCAGCTCACAAGAGCAGGCTCAGCTATGGCAAGCAGCTCGAGAGGAAGCCAATCTTAGATATAAAGCAACTACTGCTGAGAATGACCCTTGGTTTTCTATTCTTATTTCAGAGATCTCTGTTAACTGACCTACAAAAAGGTTTTCACTAGTCTATTTATACTTTCACATGTAAAAACTATAGAAGTTATTATAGTTCAAATTGGCCAAATATATTTGAGTGCACTCTGATTGTGTAAGATGTTTGTCTGTTAAACTGTATATGTTTCTATGTCCAATCTGTACAAATTGTCTATATATGTTTCTTTGTTTGTCATATCCATAAGTAGCTGTTCCTTTTTATTTGAGCTCAACAATCTTTTCTCTTTTACTTTTTCTTTTACATTTTCAGATCATTCAATCCAAGTTTATTTGGGTTATAGGTTTAAAAAGCATGCTTCTACCTGGGTTGCCAGCTGGTTAAAAATGATGCTACTTGAGTCTCTCACTGTTTAAAAATTAATGGGTTAAAATGTTATGATTGGGTTTTTCATAAGTCATCAAAAATTATTAAGATAATTAAACAAAATCCCTTGGGGTGAGGAGAGACTGGACAGGACTTCAGTTGATAAATAAAGTGGCTGCCTGGTAGCTTTTAACCAGTTCTTATTCATTAACTGGAGGCCCCAGTAATCTCCATAACCTTATAGGAGATACCCCAACTAAAGTTATAAAAATATATTAAGGTTCTTGATTTAAAGATACTAATACAAAGGTTTCATATGACTAAGACAATTCATTATTGCTGATCTTACAGTATATTCATGCCTTCAAGTATACAAATCTTCTAAAAATGTAAAATTGGGATTGTTTATGATAATAAACATCTTCTTTTAGGTCCAGACATCTGCCCTTTTCTGGTGCTCCAGCCAGGAGATTCAAGTCAAACCAACATGAGGTCACCAGTCAAATGATAATTTTTTAAACAAAAACTTATGTAATATATATATTATATGTTATATATGTGCCACTATACTTAAAGATGCTTAGACACTGAGCAGGGCTAAACAATGTCACAAATTTCTTCAGTGACATCCTATTAAAGGACAAGTTAAGTAAAAGCATCTTATGTACTAGAGATGGTTGACCAAAAAGGGAGTATCTTACAGGAAATAGCAGTTCCATTTAATGTTCTAACATGCTAGATATTGAATATGTTAAGCTTACTTCCTCTACTACACTGTACTGTTATCAATCTTTTCTTCTGGATGTTAAACAACTAAAATTTAGAGACCAAAATTTAGAGAGATAGATGAGCTAAGAGGATAGCCAATGTTTTGGCACTTGCACACCAAGGTCAGTGAGGTACCACAACATAAGAAAACCTCTACTGTGACATCCAATACTCAGTGATTCCCTGGTCTTCTGATCAAGGAGATTGTGAGACCACAGAGAAAAGTGATCATCGATGTGTAGTGTGCCTAAGGAGAGTCACCAAGAGGAAAACAAATCTCTCAAGCTTTCACAGAAAGCAACTTGGTCAAGCAATGGCCATGACTCATCCAGATGGCCGACACTGACAGTAGAGTTAAGAGGTGATATGTATGGTTCCAAGGTAATTCCCATGGACACTTAACTGACCTTGATAGATAGCAAGAGACTAATTAAATTTAATACAGGTCTCACCTTAACTTGGTCTTGAACATCCTGCAGAAAAATCTAACTTCAAGAAGTATATAATACAATACCATAGTAATATATTAACTATACAAAAAAGCTCAGATCACTAACATCTTCTGGTGACTGTTGGCTACACTGGTAACCATCTACTGTTACAGATTAATGGACTACACAGGGTCTTATACCCTAATCCCTTTTAGTTCTGGCCCTATCAACAAACTCTTAAGGGGCCATAAAAACCTCCTTCCTATCCCAACTCCATGATACACACTTCGCCCGAGAAACAAGGTCCATCCACGTTCCAGTTCTTGTTGGTGCAGGTTTTCTCTCTGTAGTCACAGCTGGACTTGAGGCAGGGAATAGGCACAGCAGTCCATCTTTATCATCAACTCTCCCTGGAGCTTCACCAACAGATAGAAGACATAACCATCTCCATCCACTCACTTCAAAACCAAATAAATAGTCTTGCAGCAGTCACTCTCCAGAACCAATGAGCCCTAGATGTCCTTACAGCAAAAGAAGGAGGTACCTGTGCTATGCTGGGAGAAGAATGCTGTTTCCTTATAAATGAGTTGGGAATTGTCATGAACAAGGTAAAAAGTCTCCACAAATACCTAGACAAAAAGCGCCAACAGTTAGGCTATAAATATTCTTCCTCACCATGGTCCTGGTAGAATGACACATTTGGATCATGAGTACCCTTTCTTCTACCTCTACTGGGTCCTTTAATTATCATAGTGACCTGTCTCCTCATAGCACCTTGCTTTTTATTTTTCTCCAATTTAGGATGTGAGCATTGACCAAAGATAAACTCCTTGTCCTGGCTGAAACACCTGGTACCAGCTTCTACATGAGCATCAGCTGTCATCCCGTCAACCCTCCTGACCCCCAACACAATGCCCCCGTCCAGAAGGAAGTAGTCAGAGAGAGACGTCGCCCATTCCTAACAACACAAAGATGGAAATGAAAGGTTTCTGCCCTAGTCTACCCTGACTACCACCTCCTCCTTTGCTTCAGCCCTGATTACAACTTCCTCTTTCCTTTCACAAGCACGCAAAGGGAATTCCAATCAGTTTCTCACGCATCGTCAATGTTCACCCCAAGCACCGCCCCCACCCTGCCTCCTCTATATCCAGTAGAGGAGATAGCTCGGCTGCACGAGTTGTGTGCTCCTCTCCACGTCCTCAGTAAAGGCCTCTTTCTCTTTCTTTCTGCTTCTCTATTGTACCAGAAAACCCTAACAGGTAAGAAACTGCTCAAAGAGGAAAAGTAACCGGGATGGGGAAAAGGAGGAAATAAGGAAGAGAAAGGAAAAAGACATAAATTTGTATATATATACATACGATAGCAAAAATGACTATACTACTAATTGTATTAGTTCTTGAAAAAGCAGTTAATACTCATATGATTAGATCAATTTTACATGTCTATATCTGGTAATCTGAGCAACCCTTTTTAAGATAACAATATACAATATTACAATCATTGTTAAATTCCTATCATCTTGTTTTGTAAACCTCTACTGTTATTGTTTTGAGTTTGTTGTTGTTGTTTGTTTGCCTCCTTTGCTGTTTGTTTTTATTTTCTGTGTCTTTTTTCCTCATAATAACTAAATAAAAATTGGGATCCTTTCAAGAATGGAAGATGGCATTATTAATTTTGACCCCAGTCACAAGCTCACCCAAAAGAAGGTGGCTGGCCACTTCCTGGCAGCAAA
>RJWT010050228.1:0-10882 GCA_004365215.1 Cuniculus paca | reverse complement strand
GAGTTCGAGACCAGCCTGGGCTACAAAGTGAGCTCAAGGCAGCCTGAACGGCATAACAAGACCCTCCCTCAAAAAGACAAGGGCCGGGGATTTAGCTCAGTAGTGTAAGTGCCTGCCTGGAAAGTGTGAGGTCGTGAGTTCAATTTCACATGAGTGAGATCATGTGGTACATGTCTTTCTGTGCCTGACTTATTTTGCTTATGATAATGTCCTACAAGTTCATCCATATTGTTACACAAAACAAGATTTTTCTTTTTTAATGACTAAATAGTATTTCATTGTCTGTGACAATTTCCTTGTCCATGCATCCATCAACAAACACTTATGTTGATTCTGTATCTTGGCTATTGTTAATAATTCTATGAACATGGGAGTGCTGAGATTCTCTTCAATTTCACTTCCTCTGGACATATATTACCCTGAGGTGAGATTGTAGGATCATACAGTCATTCTATTTTTAACTTTTTAAGGAATCTTTATACCATTTTCCATAACAACTGTACTTATCTGCATTTTCACCAACACTGTGCAAGGGTTTCCTTTTCTCCACATCCTTGCCAGCACTTCATATCTTTTGTCCTTTTGATAATAGCTCTTCTAAAACGTATGAAGTGATACATCTGATTGTCTTTTATCATTGATTTGTCTTTTCTAGATGATTGGTGATGTTGAACATTTTTTTAACTTACCTGCTGAATGCTTGTATGTCTTCTTTGACAAGTATCTCTTCAGGTCTTTTGTCTATTTTTAAATGGGTGGTTTTCTTGATGTTGAGTTATTTGATGTGCTTATATACTTTGTATATTAACTCCTTATCAGTTGTACAGTTTGCAAACATTTTCTGCCATTCTGAAGGCCATGTCTTCATTCTGTTGATTATTTCCTTTGGCTGTGAATAAACTTTTTAGTTTGATGCAATTCCATTTGTTTATTTTTGCTTTTGCTGCCTATTTCTTGGAGTTATATGCAAGAAATCATTGACCAGGCAAATGTCCAGGTTTTCCTCTGTTTTTTTTTTCTAGTGTCTCAAGTGTTATATTTTTGTCTATAATTCACTTTGATTTTAGTATACAGTATGAGATGAGGACCTAATTTCTGTCTTCTGTAGGTGGATATCCTGTTTTTGTGACATATTTGAAGAGATTATCTTTTCCTTATTGTGTGTTCTTGTCACTTTTGTTGAAGATCTGTTGAATGTAAATGAATAGTTTCATTTTTGGGCTCTCTATTCCATTCCATTGGTCAATCAATTTGTTTATATACAAGTACCATAGTGATTTGGTTACTACAGTTTTGTGATATATTTTGAAATCACAGCAGGTTTATTCTATCTGCTCAAGATTGGGTTGACTACTTGGGATCTTTTGTGATACCAATAAATTTTAGGATTGTTTTCAATTTCTGGGGAAAATGCCTTTCAATTTAGATAGAGATTGAATTAAATCTGTATATTGGTTTGAGTAACATGAACATTTTAACAGTATCTTCTGATCTATGAATACAGGAAGTCTTTCCTTTTATTTGGGCCTTATTAAATTTTTTACTTCAAGGTTTTATATTTTTCAGTGTAGGTTTCAGTTTTCTTTTAGCTCCTTTGTTAAATTTATCACTACATATTTCACTTTTGGTTGTTATTATAGGTGATGTTGTTTTCTTGATTTATTTTTCAGGTAGGTCTTTGTGAGGTTTGCTAGTATCTGAATGTCACTTTTGTATTCTGCAACTCTACTGAACTCATCTATTATCTCCTGTAAGTGTTTTTGCAGACTCTAGAATTATCTATATATAAGAGCATGTCATCTGAATTAGAGACAATTTTGTTTCTTTCTTTTCAGTTCAGATGCTGTTATCACTTGTATCTAGATACTCCCACACCCAAGTCTTGTGTGGTCATAGGTGGGGCTTTTCAGAGGTGGCTGAATCTCGAGTGTGTGATGATGGGATTAAGGATATGATTCTGGGATTGATTCATGGTGTGATGCTAGAATTAAGGGAACCCCACTCTGGCTGTGAGTACTACCCACCCTAAGGGCATGTAGCCTGGATAGACTATAAAAGACAGAAAGAGAATTTTCGTGTTGTTACTTTCTACTTCATTGCTTTGCTGCCCTCCTGCTTTCTGCCTGTCATGAACTGTTCATCCTTTGTGATGCCCCTCTGCCATGCCAGCCTGCCTTGGAGCCAACCAACAATGGACTGTGAGTCAAAATAAACCTTTCTGCCTTTGAGTGCCAGGTATTTAGAAACAAGACAAGTAACTAAGACAGGTGACTTTTATTTGTTTTTCTTGCCTATTTTTCTGGCTGTACTACACCGAATGGAAGTGGCAGGAGTAGGTAGCCTTGTTTTATACCTGATCTTAGAGGAAAAGCTTTCATTTTCCAGTATGATTTCAGCTGTGATTAATTTCCTTTATGTTGTGATACATTTCTCTGTCCCTACTTTGTTGAAAGTTTTTTAAAATCATGAAATGACATTGATGTTAATTTTTTAATGCTGTTTCGCATATATTGGGAAAATTGTATGAATTTTATTCTTCATTCTATTAATGTGGTGTATTACATTTAATAGATAGTTAAGAGGCAGGAAAGAACGGGAAAAAAACAAGTAGAAGAGAAAGAGAGAGGTTAGCATGAGAACAGAAGCACAGAGAAAAAGAAAAGAAGACAACAGCAGTGCAGAGACCCTGTTGGAGCACTATTCTTTGGGTGTCACTGGGCTATCAGGGCCAGAGAGGGATATGGCAAGGAACCTGCTTAGCCCAGAGCCTAAGGGTCCAGGGATGAGCTAAGTATACTTCTTTTCTTGGCAAAGTACTCAGCCCACTTTTTTTCTCATCCTATCCTCCTCTCTTCTCTTCTACTCTGATCTCTGCTTCCCTCTTCTCCTTCTATTTGTATCTTTCTCTCCTGTCTTTCCTCCCTAATCTTGTTGAGTTCTCCTGCATTTCTCTCCTTCTTTCAACTCTTATTTTTGTTTTTCTCTGTATATTTCTCTATATCAACTCTATTTTGCTTTCCTGGAACTGTCTCCCATCTGCTTCTTCCCCTTTTTTCTATCTTTGTCTCCGTCTCTCTTGTCCTTCTTTTCTGTCTGTCTCTTCCTTCTCCCCTCCACTCTCAGTCTGTCTCTTGCACTCTCTCTTTTTTTTTTCTTGTTCTCAAGTATGTCTACTTTGGTTCCCCTTCTCTCTTTGACAGTGTCTTTCACTGGGCGCTGTATCATTTTCTTCAGAAGGTGGGATTACCAAACATTTCTAAGTGTATTTTAAACACTTTGTAAGCTTTGATTTAGAGGAAAATCTGATTTCCATAGTTTGTGCATTGGTATCTCAAGGGACCTGTAGTTTGATAATGTTCTGGAAAGTTGGTGACACAGCTCTGCCTCTGGAATTCCTGAGATGCATGACTCTGTGGGTTTCAGTTGCTTCTTTCTGGGTTGTGAAGGGTGGTAGGGGCTCAAATGTCTTCAGGCTCTCTGCCTCATTGTAGGGCATCGACCTGGTTATTTGTCTATGAAGTTTAACATCCATATCAATCACTCAGTGATTCGGCTGAACTATGAGTCCTGACTCAGCAAGTCTGAGGTGAGGACTGATATTTTGCATTTTAATAAGTTTCTAGGTAGTGTTAATGTAGTGGATCCACTATACTTTGGGTTTGGTGTGTGCTTCCCAGTGGTTCATGTGTTGAAAGCTTGTTTCCTAGAGTGGGGATGTAATGAGGTGGGGTACTTTTTAGAGGTGGAGGCTAGTGGAAAATTTGTAGGACATTGGGGGCACTGCCTTGCAAAGAATGAATATGGTTCTCTTGGGATGCTGGTTAGTTCTTGAGAGATTAAGTTGTATAGAAAGAGCAAGTCTGTCCTCCCAATCTCTCTGGTTTCCTGTCTCTTCCTGCAATTGCTCCTGTGTGTGTTCTTACCATTGTGACACCCTCTGCCATGAAGTCCTAGCAAGAGTTGCCAGCCCTTGCTTTTGAGCCTTCTGAACTTTAAGCTCAATGTACCTCCTTTCTTTGCAAAGTACCAAGCCTTGGGAATTTTGTCATAGCAACAGAAAATTGACCAACACAAGATCCATAGACCACACTTTAAATATTTAAGACATAGTGCATTTTGTCATTTAGACTATGACTTCTGTTTTTAAGCTAACTTCTACTTAACGAATGGAGTGCTTTTGCTCTGTACTACCATCAAACCCACAAAAACATTCTGCAGTATTTCTAACAAGGTTCTTCCCATTTTAGAGTCCAACAACCTCTATGCTTGTCTTCCTTTCATTAAACCGAGTGCTACTTTAGAGTTTACCTTGGGAGAATGAAAAACAAAATAGAATATTCCAGGTTAATAAATATTAGTTGTTTTCTTAAAATATAGCAAATGTTTAACTTTTAAAAATTTATAGTAAAAGACACATTGCCATTAATCTCCCCCCAAATATTATCCCTAACTTTGAATACGCTTATTCCACCATTCTTCCCACTTTCTGAAGCAGTTCTAGAAGTTCATCAATGAGTGTGTTTAGTTTCTCTGTCGTGGTTACCTCAATGTTCTCCATCAGTTAAAAATATTTACCTTGATGGTCATTTTTACTTTGGGGAAGATTCAGAAGGTACAGGTACAAGATCTGGCAAATAAAGCAAATGAGGACATGTGGTAATGTCTTTGTGAGCCTGCTTTTCCATTGGTGGCACTTGGGAGCAGTATTTACCATATTTGGACCACACCTCATAAAGACACTCACAAAAGAGGACTTTCACAAAAGAACTGCCTCAGAAAGTGGCAAGAATAGTGGGATAAGTGTGTTGAAGTGAGGAGGAGCATTTGGAAGGAGATGAATAGCAATGTGTTTTTACTGAAATAATTTTTTTTAATTGAAACATTCACTGTGTTAAGCCTATTATGATGCACAATGTGATAATTATGTCCTTCTTCAGTTTAGCATCACATGATGCTGTAAAAAAACAGCAGTCTTAGTCACAGTACCTAAAACTTGGAAGCAACTGCAGCATCCACTGAGAGACGAATGGATAAGCAAAATGGGGTTTGTTATGGTTTGGATCTTAAATGTCTCCAAAATGTCCCTGTGTTGAAGGCCTGGTCCCTAGATTATGGTGCCCTTGAATAGAGGGAAGCTGTAGAAACTTTAGGAGACTCTGAAAGGAGCCTATGACTGTGATATCATCCAGGTGTGATTAGACTGCTGTGGAACTCCAAGACAGCCCAGGTTACAGCCACATGTTCTCACCTTCCTTTTTTTGACATTCAGTATGTTTGGGAGTAACCTCTCACTTACCGTCACCGCAGCCAGCCTATACATTTGTCTCTTTGACATTAACAGCTCTTTAGATTCCTGATTATCATTCCTGCTTCCTGGAGGCAGAGCCAGCAGGCAGGCCACATGGTTTATTGATTCTCCAGCTGGACCTTCTGAAGGATACTGAGAGGCCACTTCCATGTCTGCTGCTTCCTAACCCTCTTCTGTGTTCTGGAATTCACCTTACATCTCATGAATGGACAGGCAGCAGCATTTCTTTGGCCACACGGGCTCCCACTGTGCCTGGCCCTTGCTGTCAACAGATGTGTTCAGTGAGAGCTGGTCAAGCTGTGGGTGTGAAGCCTTCCCTAGGCTTTGCTCTGAAACCTCAAACTCAGAACTCTGAGCTGAAACAGCTGAGCCTCCTCCAGGAAACAGGTTGCACAAATCTTTCTTCTCTATCTCTCAGCTCATGCATATTCATAAATAGAACTCCAGGCTGAAGATAATGATTCATGCAGGAAGCACCACTCTGAACATTATTATCTGGGAGTGACAAATGAATTTCTAATTTAACATGTGTATTGCACAAATAGATCACAAGAACTTTAAAGTCAGAAGCATCCTTTGGAGTCATGCAAACTTCTGCTGTAATGTAGCATAAAATGATAGAGAAAGGAAGATGTCTCCCACTGGCGGGCCATGCATAGTGGTTCCCTTCAAAGCAGAGAAGAAATGAAAGGCGGTGAGATTTCAAACACTGCTTGAGTTTACAACAGAAGCAAGTGATAATGACCAGGAATAAAAGAACAATGCCAAAAACAAAGTCAGCCAATAGCACAATGACACCATGGTTTCTAGTTATTACTTGAAAATGAACAGAATATCTCCCCCCCGCTGACAACAAAAATGGAATGGAGGCCAGTTGGGTTCCTTAGTTGCTCAATAAGAATCAGAGGGCACTAACTGCAAGCCAAGACTGCAGAGGGAGGGGTGGAATTGATTTGAGCTGCATTTCAAGATCAGTTTCATGCTGGAATGCTAATTTATAGCATGGTAATGTGATAGCTACACTACTGGTCTGTCTGCAAAGACTGGCCTCTTCCAGGCTGTCAAAGTTGACAGTCAAGCCTAAAATGGCTACTGTCAAGGAGTGGCAGCTCTTTTAAGAGTAGGTTTTAAGTCATTTCTAAAAGTTCTATATTCCTGTCATCACTGTCTTTCACTGTCCCAATTCCTTTTTCTTTCTGAATGGTAGAATAAACTGACTTTCCGTTCCCCTACTTACTGCAGCTTTCCTCCAAAGCCCAAGGAAATCACCCTCTTCTATAGCCGGGATACCTGTGTATGTTGGATATTTCTTTTATTGAGCTTATACACATGCTCCTAGATTTATGAGGGTGTGGCTTAATAAGCCCATTGTAAGCTGAAAACTGTAAGTTGAAAATATAGCACACTTAATCTTCCGAACATCCTAGCTTAGCAATGCAGTGAGCATCAGTTGTTGGTCCTCAAGATCATGTGTTAGACTGGGGGCTGCAACTCACTGCTTTTGCCCAGCCTGCACAGAGAAAATCCAAATTCAACATGCATAGTAGGATATCTTCTATTGACTTTGCACTATTGTAATGTAGAAAAATTGTAAATGGAACTGTCATAAGTCCAAGGTGTATTAGAATGTCCTCTAGGTACCAGGTACTGTGATATAAAACATGTTACCTTCAAGATCTTATTAAATTCTGAGGACAAATGGCAAAAGTGCTTAATGTTATCAATCTACTGATGATGAAACTGATGCTCTAAGAGGTTAGGTCACTTTGCCTGAGGTGGGTGGAGGCAGGAGGGGTGGGTTTGCTTGATCTCACTGTCTTCATTACTGAACTATATGGATTTAATGTGGGGGAGGGGTGTCTTTTAAAGATGCTAAATAAATCTTCACTGAACAGAACTCCAGTGAAGAAACTTGGTTAGACCAGGAAATCAAGCCCTATAACTCCCTCCAGCCCCTTTCTACCTGTGGGATGAAGCATTGACAGGCCCAAAGAATGTACTCATCTGGGACCCTTACCTTCTCTATGACATCTTTTGGAAGAACTTGGTTTGCTCCCATCGACAGAAAGCTTTCTCCTTTCTCCCTGTAGTCTTGCTTTGGTTGTGTCATTTGCTTGTAACAACAAATTATTGAGGCCAGAGTAAACGTAGGCACTCTGGCCAGGCTGAGTTACACTGCCCCTCTTGAAGTTGTAAATGAAGTTACCATCAGCTGAATGTGTGGTGTGAAAGTTGGAGGAAGGTCATGGTACCTCTCAGGACAATTAGGATGCTGTGAGCAGAAGAATGGGAAAGAGATGCCAAGTAGGCAAAACCAACATAAGTTTCCTGTACTGGTGAAGGCTCTTCTGGTTTTGCTAGGGTTATAGAGGAAAGAGTAGCTGGAGAAGAGCCCCAGTGACAAATGATAAGGAGAAAAGAGAAAAGAATTCTTTTGGAGATGTTTACTCAGAAACAGAAACACAGAAATAGGGAAGAATCTGAGAAATTTCTCAACTCCTTAAAAGAGAGGCAGACCACTTATCAAGAAATGCTTTAAAGCCCAGATCCTTCTGATGCCCATGTTCTGGAGCATATAGCACAGTGGTCTTTCCATTTGTTCTAGAGGCACCTAAGGTTCTCTGAAGAATTCCTCAGCGTCGTTCACAGGGAATGAGGGTAGAGTTCAAGGGGAATATCAGTGAGTAGAGCTCAGACCTCTCAGGGCTTCCACTAGGCATCTTCTCTTTCATCACTCTTTTCTGAGTTTCTGTTTAGGCCTAAGACCTCACTTGGAAAAAAGTCTCACTTGCTAAGCACTGCTCTACATTAATATAGTGTCAAGAACATCTTGTTTGTCTCTGTCACCCAGGAACCTAGTGCACTACCTGACACATAGTAGGAACTCAATAACTATTGAATCGTTATATGTAACTAAAAATGCTAAATGATAACCAGAGAAGCGAAATGGTATAAATTATGGGTGGAAAATCTTAAATCATTGAGAGGAAGCTGAGGGCTTTTAGCAGACACAGAGAAATAATGTTGTCCTTCATGATGGTGTGACCATAGACGGCTTGTGTACAAAGGCAGCTGACCCTTTCCTGTTCTCTTTTTGGCTCCTGCACAACTCTAGCTAAACAGGTTAATGTTTGTGATGGGCCACTGGTTAATAATAACAACACCACGAACATTTATCAAGAGCCGATATTTGTGCATTACCTCATTTAACTTTTATAATGACCCTATGAGATGGATTCTATTATTATTATGCTCATTTCACAATCTGGAAGAGATTAAGTAACTTGGTCAAGGTCACATGCCTTTAATAGGGCAAGGCCAGGGGATAAATCCACCTGTCTGTTCCAAGGTACTGGTATTTAAGCACTCTACTGTTTGCTTACTAGAGTGTAATAGTGTTGATCCTGCAAAAACATCTTCCAGTTTAGAAACCAGGCAACAGAGCAAGAGCACTGATAAAAATTTTAGATGGCTGCAATGGAAGTAATGGAGGGGTAAATGGAGAACATTTGTAAGAAATAAGTCTATCCAACAGAATAAAAGATGTTCAGGGAGTAATAAGCCCTCTAGATTTCTTAAGGCCTACTGTGGAAGTCAGGTATTATATTTGTTTTAGATTGTTTCTGGGGAAAACTAGACGCAATGCACCTTTTCCAAACTGAGTGATTTCCATGCAATGTGATGAATAAACTTTCTAGAGCAGTGTTTCTCAAGTGTGCATGACTATCATCTGGAAAGTTTATTAAAACTCAAATTCTTGTTCCTCCACTCCTACAAAGAGATTCTGATTTGCTAACTCTGGGTTGGGATTGACTGTTTGCATTTCTTAATACGCTGCTAGATGCTGCCATTCCTGAGCCTGTCTTTGAGTAGCAATGCCCCAGACCAAGGTCAACAAACATTTTCTGTGAAGATCTCAATACTAAATATTCTAGGCTACTGGTAACTCTTCCATTGCAATGCAAAAGCAGCTGTAGACACAATATAAATAAATGAGCTTGTGTTGATAAAACTTTACTTACAATAGCAGGGAGCTGAGACCTTCTGCATCAGTTCATATAGCTGCCAGCAACAGAATCACTGGATGGTTAAATGTGGAACAGAATGTTTTAGTGTTTTGCTGTGGAAGCAATATATTTCCACACAGGTCATTGCCTTGATCAGTGTTACGGTGCTTTGAGAACACCTTTGTCTCCTTTCTGCCAAGATATCCCTAATGTCTGACTTGCATCTGTGATTTCAGTGAGAAGAAAGATAAAAGGGATGTATTCTTTCCCTGTGCCCATCCACATGGTGAAGGAAACATGTGAGCAGCTCTCCTTTAAAGCTGAAAGATGTCTGCACACATGTACCTCAAGAGAATCTAATAGTGCCACAGGGCATTTGCATCTGCCTGAGCTCAATCACTTCTACTCAACTCACACCAGCAAGACCTATTCTGGAGTGATGGGTCCTGATAGATATGCAGTTCTGGGAAAAGCTCTGACCTATCAGCTGACACATCTAGTCTGGTTGAGGACCATAGGCATGATCCAACTCAGGGCCAAACTTAATTTCCCAGGATGTCAGAAGAACTTTAGCTATAAGAAGTGAGACTCTACCAAATTTAACAATTACTTTGAGATCACAGAGGCTTAGTAACATTCCGTTGATTATGGGGCCAAATGGCTAAGCGGTGAGACTCATTTTATGAGGTAGCCAATAAACATTCTCTCTCCAGCGAAGTTCTTGGGTCAGTCTTATTTCACTGATACCCATCTCTCTCTCTCTCTCTCTCTGCCTACTATGTACACACATGCATTTACACATACACATGTGCACACATACCTATACACAGATTCTCACTGAAGAGTACTTGTTGTATACACTTGCAGAATCTTCAAGAGAGCCTGAATCCAAGATCCTGGGTTCAGCGAATATTGTAGAGGTTACATGGCAGCCCTCTGCTGAAGAGCTGCCATCCATGACCATTCTGGGCCACACACCCTGGTCCAGCTGCTGGCTTTGGGCGTGGGATGCTGTCACCAGCATCCTTGCCTTTGTTATCTCAAGAAGTTGAGCATTCCTGCTGTCCCTCTTTTCAGGGTGGACTATTCTGTGGCAACCAGCTTTTGTTTCAATGTTTTGGATGCACTGGATCACTTGGCTCTACCGACATGCAAGACTACTGGAAGTAAGAGTGCTAAATTTCTGCTTCAATGTAGAGAAATCTACCAACTAATGAAGGACATACAAAGAAGCAGAGGAGTCAGAAAGAACTTTTAAATGCTCACTGTACCACCACTGGCAGCCTTTTGGAATTAAGTTAAATGCATCTAGGGCCTGAATCCAGTCCTTCTTCTAGTTTTGCTCCATTTTCAAATTAACTTCAAGCTTCCACACCCATCTTCTATGTTAGTCTTTGATATATTGAATCATCAGCCACTCCCCACAACTGGCTCCTCAGGAAAAGCTAAATTCTTCATAAAAAGGAGCCCTAATTATCAGCTATGCAAAATGTGTTTTCTTCTTTCTTAGAGAGAAAAGGTTCTTTAGGTTTTGAAAAACACATGACTGGAAGCAAATTTTTTTTTT
>RJWT010050227.1:0-10879 GCA_004365215.1 Cuniculus paca | reverse complement strand
ATTTGGGCTCCTTGATTTGAATGATTTTGTGGGATTCTCTGGGACAAGAGAGTAGTGAGCCATTTTCACAGGTCACCTAAGGCCACTTACAGGAAGAGATTTTGGGGTTCTTTCTGAAGCACCTTGCCTTTTTAGATAGCTATCATTATTATCTAAGAAGAAATAAATAAAATAATTTGTTTAATGTAGCTTGTAAGGAGCAGAACTATGATTTGTACTAGGACCTCTGTCCAGAATTGATTTTTCTTTTCTCTTTTAGCATAGGGACACTATGGTGCCTTTTTTTTTTTTTTGCCTCAATAGTTTTTTTAATTAAGCAATTACCTACATAAAAATAATCAGGATAATTAAGAAATCTTAAGATCAATGATGGCATCTAATTTAAAATATAATGAGTAGAATAGATATGACATAGGTTTATCTTGAATACAGTCTAGGATCAGGAGCAGATAATGAAATTAAGATCCACTTTCTCTTCACCACAATTCATTTTCATTTCTGATGAGCAAATTCTCAGGATCTGTGTTCTGAATCATAACCGTTACCCTAAGCTTCTGCCATTGAAGTCCTAGGCCACTCCTCTCATGCTGTAGGTAGTGTGTCATGAGAAATCCCACTTCCCTTCTCAGCACACGCAAGTATTCTAAGTTCACTGTTAAATTAGTATCCCCTAACTTTCCTTTTGATTGAATACAGTGATCTTCATCTTTGTCTCCCCCAAAGGAAAACTCCTCTCTTGTTCTCTCAGTTTTGAAAAACTTTTTAAAGTACTTTTTGCATGACAGAAAGGACCTATTTGAGCCTAGTGTCCTCTAAAAGAAAAAGACTTCCTTTGTTTTCATCCTGTTGTCTTGATTCACTTACATGAAGAATCTGCCTCATCATCTTATATTGTTTATATATATATATATTTTTTATAAACATGTCTGTTACCGTTTTGTCTCCATATGGTTACAGAGTGAAATGTGAAATGATCAGCAATCATAGTGTCGCTCTTGCCAGCTCTATTATTCTGATACGGTGGAGTTGTTTTCTCTTGTTTTTCAGTATGAACTGATGGCATCTTCCCAGTTAATGATAATCTCACCATTTAAGTAGGAATATATAATATAAACTTATTTCCCCAAACTCCTTACTTTTTTCTTCCTAATTTTCCCAGAACCTTATGTCCTAAGAATTCTGCTTTATTTTTCCTAGACTCCTTTCTCCTTTTTTCTTTCTTTTGTGCCATTTATGCGTATGTGTCTGTAGTGTCCATGGAAGGGGTGTTGGGGTTACTGGGTTCCCTCAGGGCTCCCTGCATGCTAGCTAGGCAAGTGGTCTACCATGAAACTACACCTCCAGGCCGTGTGCGTGTGTGTGTGTGTGTGTTTCAAGCTCCTTCTTAATGATTTGATGGTATTGGAAGAATGGAGGAATTTTTACATATTTACTTGTATGTTTTCAGAATTTCAAAAAGCCAAGGTCCATAGGCTCTTGAGATCATCTAATATGAGCTTCTATGATAGATACATTCAAAATTGTGAGTGACTTAAAATAACTTTAAACGTCTTGTTCTTGGGTAGTTCAATGTTTGCAGCATAGCTTTTGAGTGAATGGCTGTCCATGCAGTCATATATGGAGCCAATTTTTGGCTTTGTCCTTCTCTAAGTTCCTGGAATCCTCATCTTGTATTCAGCCAAGGTAAAGGGCAGGAAGAGGAACATAATTCACATCTTACAGAGGGTCGTTATAGACTGAGCTTAGGAGTGGTTATCATGCTACTGGTCTAAATTCAGTCACTGCAAATGAATCTGAGATGCAGAGTCTATCTCAGTGCTTTGGAAGAAAAGAAAATGGATTTGGGAAATAACTACCTGGTCTCTCTTAAATGAGACCAGGTAAGATTTTCAGCTAATTCTATGTTTCCCTCCCTATAAATGGAAAAAAGCAGAGCACAGATTCTTGCTATTTGGCTAATAAGCACACACTGCCATTAACCCTTTTAATTTTTGGTTTTATTATTATCACATTCTTGGTGCATATGATCTGGGTCTTAAGTATTAAAATATGTGAGCCAGAGCTTGCCATGAAATATGCTGACTCTCAGTCTCCATCATAATTTTTTCTAAAACAAGCTTGGGCCCCAGTAAAAAACACTATGGAGCAGCCAGATGCTTTTCTGCTTCCCAGGGACTACAGTTGGGGTATGTGCATTGCCTCTGAACCAAACCCTGTAGTCAGAGAGATTAGACCAGAAGAGAGATTGTCTTGGAAAAGCTGCAACTGTCTTGCCACCAACTAGAACCTGTTCTTACTGTGGGTCAACGTATGTTACTTAAGAATGAAACCAACAGATGGGAGTCCTCTTGCTTTGTTTGAAGCCGTTACTCCAGGTATGTGTAAAGTGAATCCACTTTGAGGTTGATTTTTAATCATCAGGTAAATTCATCAACTGACCCTTGACTTCAGTTGGTTTGGGCTAGATTTTTAACACTTCAAATCAATCCTGAGTTATGATCATGGAGAAAAGATAGGAAAGAATTTTGGATAAGGAAGGATGGTGGAAAGTCTTTTTTGTTTTCCCTGAACTCATCTGATATATCATTTTGGTTGTGTGCCTAATAGCAAATCTACTCATAATAAGTCATACTTCTAGTCAAGAACCACACGGGATCCCTCTACCCAGGCACATATATTCATCACTTCATCACAAACCCAAAGCTCTCATTGTTTTTAAAGCTTCTCTCTCTTTGTAGCATTATGGAAGGGAAGTGGAGGTAAATCTTGGGGCTTAATTCTATCTTCCAAGATGTACTCTGGTTCCTCTAAAGTAATTTTTTCATCATGTCCCTGTCTCTCTTGGGTTCAGCTGTACCAATATAGCTACCTATGGTGGAGATTGTGTGATTTATTTTTCCTTCACGCTTTTGTTTGCACTGCCTGTCTCTCTGGTCTACTCTTGCTGTCCTTTTCTACTGTGTTTACCATAGTTTGCAAATATCCGACTCAAATGTCATTCTCTTTAGCCTCTTTCAATACTACTGGCTTCCTCCTCTCTATCTGCTCCTTTTGGATTTGTTTCCATCCTGCCAATAAAATAATCATGAAGGAAACCAAACCTTCTTCCTCTTTCTCTTCCTCTTCTTCCTTCTCTATTTCTTCCTCCTCTTCTTTTTCTCCTCCTCCCCTCCCCCTTCTCTTCTTCTTCCTCTTCCTCTTCCTCTTCTTCTTTTTCTTCTGTTTTCCAGAACCAAGGGGTTCCTAGGAATCTCGACAATCGCATTTAGAACCAGAAAAATCCTGGACAAACTGAGATGTTTGTTGCCCTATGTACCTTGTGTAATAGTTCTTATTTCACATGTCACTAAAAGCACATAAACTCTTTGAGACAGTGGATAAGAGCCTGAAGATTTGAGTCAGGAAGAGTTCTTGTCAGTTCTGTATCCATTTTTTACTACTTATGCAGTCATAGATAACTACCTTTCCTACATTTCAGTTTTATTATCTGTATAATGAGATAAAATATATTTAAAAAGGTTGTTTAGATAGTGACAAGAAAATAAATTAAACCACTTAGTTTAGTAATGAGTAAATCTATACAATATACCCATTTAAAACTACAAGTTTTGTGAAGATGATGTGGAGTACTTTATTCAAACTACACATAATATAGTAAATAAATTAATAAATGTTTAATGAAATAAAACATTATTATTGGTTACTATTATATGTCTTTAAGTATCTGTTACTTTCAACATGGTAAATTAAAAAATACAATTAAACTCAGAATATTTGTTCATGGAGCATTAATCACATAGGGTTTGTGACAAATAGAGCAAATAAAGTCAAACATAGTGGTATACACCTATAATCCAAGCAGTCTGGGAGGCTGAGGCATGAAGATCATAAGTTCCACATTCAAGCCTTGCCTGGGAAAATTAGTGACTTAGCAAAACCGTATCTCATAATAAAATGAAAGATAATACAAAGGCTAAGGATGTTGCTCAGTATAAAAGCCCTGTGTTTGATCCTTAGTACTGGGAAAATAAAACCAAAACAATTCAGTAGGAGTCATTAGAAAAAATTTATGACAATTGTATGATCTTTGAAATTTAAAAAAAGGAATTAACTGTAGGATTAGTTTCTTTTTAGACAAAGTTTGATTTTTTTCTTGTTCCTAAGCCAGAGTTAACAATTTTCATGTGTTGGAGAGAAGTTGATTTTCATGCTTGAGCCAGGTTAATTTTAGTTCACAACTCTTAAAATGCACACTTTTTCTAGTATAAGTTAAATAAAAGTGGTGAAATTTGGGGAAGAAAATTCGCTTCATTAGAACATGAGGGTTAGGTCAGTGTTTCATGATGATCTTGAATTTTTAAAAACTACACACAAAACCTGCTTTGCTCTTACCACAGTGAGCTATTCTCTCTACCTTTAGGCTGAACTTTTGTATATGAAAATTCTTTGTATCTTGTAGATTAATAGAAACCTAAGTGTTCATTTTACCTATGCCTTTCAGGTTTGTTATGGAAATTTCCAGTATGGACAGGTGCTGCATATATGTTTATGATGAAATGGATCTAGTTTGGAGCAGGAAATCAAACAAAAACATAATACCACTTAAATCACCCTGTATGTTTTGTAAGACTTGATTCTGGGCAAACCGCCATCATTTTGCACTGTACAAGTTTGTATTGTCATCTGTATTATGATGAGTCTTCAACTGTCAAATATAAATTTGAATAGTTTTGTCGTTAGTCTCTCCTTTGATTAGCTATTAGCTAGCTATTGACTCTAGACTCTCCCAGATTACTGAATTAATTGGAGAGGCCAAGCACTATTTACACTGTATTTACTTAGGTGACTGAGATCCTTTATAGAGATAATGATGCCTTAAGCCACGAGTATAACTCCTAGTAAAAATTATAGCACAAACATGCTTACCTGTAATTCTTGAGTCTAAGTAACTGTAAATAGAAGTTTATCTTTAATATAACAATATTTTTGAAAGGAAATCCCTGATGAATATATTCCATTCATGCTTAAACAGGAAACTAAATATAAAGTAATTTACTTTTTGATGACACATGGTCCCTGTGATAAATATATTAGTTTAGAATAGAGCATGAACCTTAGAATCAGACTGACCTGAATTTCAGTTTGTGTTTGTAGCAACTATTTGATCTCAACCATTGATACCTCTTCTAAGGTAGCTTTTAAATCTATAAAGTAAATTTAATTTTACCTGCCCAACAGAGATGTGAATTTTTTTAAAAAATGATACACACTGAAGACTTTAATGCTATGTACAGAGAACATTCTAAACATTGAGTTAGCATTTGCTTTCTTAGTGTTTGCAATTATCTTTGCAACTTACACAAAATGTAGCTTGTGTAGGTGCTTGTTGTAGTCAGGGGTTGCAAGGAAAACAATTACATACAGGATACATGATTTATAGTATTGTTTATAATGGCCACCCAAGGAGTCAAATGCAATAAAAGTGCAGGGTATCTGTCCACGCACTAAAGACCTAGAAAATCCAGCTGAGGACCTGGGTCCCATGACAATAACCTGCATGAGTTCAGCTGAAAACCTAGAACCCTTTACAGTGCTCCCCACGAGTCCAAATGGAGTCCTAGGGCCCACAACAATCACTCATGCAATTTTGTTTCACGGATCTGTGCTGGGAAGGCCCCAAGATCAGCGGTGGAAGCTTGAAAGTCTATTCCAGCGGCTTGAGGGATCTGTGCCAGTAGGTTGAGTGTCCTGCACTGGAAATGATGCTGAAAAATAAGGACTAGTGCTCTCTCAAAAAGTACCACAGCCATCCTCACCAACAATGAGGTCTTGAGCTCCTCTGACATTGAGAACAGCAGAGTTCATATCAGGAAGCCAGTATGACAAGCTTCCCCTGGAGATTGAACAGCACACATCTTCCCCTCTGGAGCCAGGAAACAATGCTCAAAGTAAGGATTTTAGCTCCCCCAAAGTGAACTGCACTCATTCTCAGCAACAACAAGGTCCTGAGCTCCTCTCACGACAACAGCAAAGTTCATATCAGGGAAGAAGCTCGACAAACTCCTCCAGGAGAACCCACGGCAGCAGGAGAACCAACAGCACCAAACAACAGCACTCAGGAGAACCCACAATGCTACTCTTCCTCTTCAAATCTCCTTTTTATGCTGGAAAAGTGCTCAGGTGGACCACGTATGATCAGCACCACGCTGATTCGATTCAGGTGGTGTTTAAATTGACCATCAGTTTTCAATCCACCACAGTGCTTTTATATATTTGTTAAAACAATGAATGTTTTCCCTATGTCTGTAACACTGGATTGTGCAACAGGATCTCATCATGGGCAGCTGGGTGCTGACACCTGCCTTGTGAACCCTGTCTGACTTCTGCTGTCCTTCATGTTGTCATATATGATCACTTTGGGGAACGAGCCTTTTGTGCTTGCTGTTTCTGACTATTTGGAAACTAGAAAAATCAAATATATAAATTCGTCAAGTATTCATAGGAAGAGTAAGTAAGTTCTGGATGAGGTTCTGAAAGACATTTTTCAGCCATTTTTTGTGAAAAAAATGTGGTCTAGATATTTGCCATTATTTTCATTATTCTCCACTTTAATTTCCTATCTGACTGAGGTACTGGGTAAGATGTCACCATTGTATAGCAGAAATAGAAAATAACCTGCTTAAATAATGTTGTTACATGTATTTGTGATATATTTTGCAGATTAATCATGTTTCTGAAGATTCCCATGTTATTGTTGCAGAAGGCTGACTATCATGCCTGCAGTGCAATAAATGTCATTCAAACGCTGGCACTCTGAATACAGCATGGTCTCACTGTACAAAGACAGTCCCTTTTATTTTCTTCAGCACATTTTAAGGTCTTACCAGTTATTAAAGTCAAACTAAAAATTCCTAGGTTTCAGTTTAAAACCTAATGATCAGGATTCCAGACACCACAATAATTTTAGGTACTGTTAAATTGGCTGTAATGTGTATGTACGTGCCCTCTGTAACAAGAGGCCATTGTGAATTCATGGTTTCATTAACTTTACTCAATTCCTTTATTAGTAGCAATTTACAAGTATATTGTAGTTTATAATATATGCTATAACTGAAATGAATATTTTAGTCATTACTGCTATTCAGAGAAGAATCTTTTCCTGTTTTGTGAATTAACAAGCTTTTACAAATTTTAGTAGGTTTCTTATAATGTGGCCCCTTAAATCAATGTACTACAGTAAACTCTGAAAGAAAAGCACACAGTATAATGTGTCCTTTGAAATTGTAAATCCTAGGTTTAAGTTTGGGAATCAGTCTCCATAGATGGAAAACATTGTTTTATGTGATATACGGAGGTTATAGGTAAACGTGGTTATTTGGAATGATCTTATGGTTCAAATCCTGGCTGTACTGCTTGTGTATTTATAGTATCACACTAAGTGATTTAACCTCCATTTGCTGAATTTTTCTCAGACAAATAATAGAACTATTTCTGTAGTGTTGTAAAGATTAAAATATGGTAATTGTGTGTATGCAAAGCCTGATATCAGGTACTTAATTACACTATTTCTTTGTGCTGAATTTGCCATTGTGATTTCATTCTTTTGGTGCATTTGTTCAATATGATACCAGTATTATGGATGAACTATGTGAATGTTATGATTTATAGACTTGAAATTCCATTTTTATAACTCTTGCTATATGAATTTTCCTTCTTTCTTTTTCTTTCTTTCTTTCTTTCTTTCTTTCTTTCTTTCTTTCTTTCTTTCTTTCTTTTTCTTTCTCTCTTTCTTTCTTTCTCTCTTTCTTTCCTTTCTGTAGTCCTGAAGATGGAACCTAGCATCTTGTGTATGAAATTCCATTTTTAAAAATGCTCAGCAAAGTGATTTAGGTTTGCTCCTATGCCTTTATCCACAAGATAGACAATGCAATCTCCTCCCTCCCCTGTGTGGAGCAGAGGAAGGCAACATTTCCATAGTGTGTTGTTTTATGGTTGACTATTATAGCAAGTCACTGTATCAGAACTAAGATGAGATTAGCACTCTTTGAAATTTCATTTTGGGGAAATGGTTTTGGCTTCGGTCAAGAATCTTTTGTTAGAAAGAATGAGTTACTGACTTGATTGGGCTCTCATCTGTATTCTTTCTACTTCTGCTATAGCCCATCTTGCCAACCTGCAAAAGAAATGCTGACATGTGACAGAGTAGAAACATAAAAATGTTTTCAGTTTCTTTCAGTCAAATGTGATTGAAATTTTATAAAAGATGTATGCTTTCTTTTGATTTGTAATACTGACAGTATTGGGGAGTGTATTTCTGTTTATTCTGGAAAGTAGCAGTCACTTTATGGGTGCTTTGAATTTCAAAACCTAGCAAGTATAAAAATAATGACTGGCTTATTAATATGTATGTGGTAAAGGAGTTTTACATATTTGAGGGGGAAATAGTTAATGTTAGTTTACTTTCTGTATGTTTTTATAGCCTTTCAGTAGTGAAACATTGCTAATAAACTTGTCTGGAATGTTTTGGTATTGCATCTTGGTGTATAAATTTACTATTTATGTTACGGAATTCAGGAAATATTTGTAATAAAACTTTTTTTGTTTAGAGTTGGTAATTTCACTTCTTTACTTGGATATTTTAATTACTTTTATGTTTCTTTCAGCATTTCTAACGTATGCAGTGAGAATTTATTCAGTATTTTCCATTGTGTTTTAAAGTTTTTCTCCTGCTATTGATCAAGTTCACTCACACCAGAATCGTAATTCCTTGACAAGCCTAAAGGTATTTTATATTGTATAGAATCTAAATTTTTTTTAAAATATAAGTTAACCTGACTTCAGCATTCTAGTCATTGCTTCCCTGACATTCTTAGATTATAGAGTTAGATTATTTCAAAGATGTACCATGTACTGCCATTTCTAAGTGATTCTGCTTACCATAAGACCAAGTATTAATGAAAGCTCCAAAATACACACTTTCAATGGAAAGTATGGTGAATATCCAGCTATTTCTGCTTTCTTAGACTTTCAGAAATCAGAAAAATATGCAGAAACATAGTTATGCTGGCATATTTCATCGCCCCAATTGCTGAAATTACGAGTCAAATAACTGAACTGAGTGGAAGGACTGTTTATGTTATACCCAAATGTAGTACAATGATGGCCCAATCAGTATGGACAGTTTGAGTTTGTTATTGATCCTTGATATTAAATACTCTGTGTCTTATTGACTATTAATGTACCTTCTAGCTAGGCCTAGGTATACAGCTTAAGTACACAGTCTGTAGTTTAGAACAGAGGGTCATTCATGTAACACCTTTGTCAGTTGCCTTGTTGTTGTAGCACTTAGATGGGCATCTTCTGGAAGTTTGTAAGTAAGTGAAGACCTGTGGTCTGCACACCTAGTGTATCAGAATCATTTTATCAGATGATTTGGAAATACAATAAAGATTAATAGACGTTTATTTATATTGTATTCTTAACTAACAGAACCAACTAGTTCCAACCAACCCTAAATGTCAACTCTGTATTCAACATGCCTACTTTAGTAGTTACTACCCAGATATTTAGAATTCACAGTAGATGTGATGAACTTTGGCCAAAGGATGATCAAAATGTATGTTGTCTGAGACAAATACACAAAATAGTTTTCAGAAATATAGTTAACTTGGATGGAGTATACATTGCTTTAGAAATATTTGGAGGAGAATATGGTTAATTTGGATGGAGTATAGCTTTGGAAATATTTGGAGGGAGGCTTTATTATTTAGTGGGAAGAGGTTCTCAAAATTTTTTGCTTGAAGCCCATAGTGGTAGAGTTCTCAAGCAATTTCTCCTTTTGCAAAAGGTCAGAAAACCAGAGTTCTATATCTACCATCTTACTCGTTGTTGTGATTGGTCAGTTTTCAGTGAGTTCATATAGCCAGTTCTAAGGATGAACTTCTAGTATATATGTATGAAAAGACTTCTTATATGTACTTTTGAGGAGATTTTTGCTTATAAAAAACTCAAATTGCAGTGTAACGTGGGATATGATGTGTCTTGCTTACTTTTTTCTCGTTGCTGAGACAAACACCTGACGCCCAAAATGAAGGAAGGAGAGGTTTATTTAGCTTACAGTTTCTGTGGATTTCAGTCCATAATCAGCTGACTCCAAGCCAGGGTGGCATGGCACTGGGCCAACACTTCAGGGCAGCAGCCAGAGCAAAAGGGGGCAGCCATTCATGGTGGCTGCAAGCGACAAGAGCAAACTGCACCAAAGAGGGAAACATGCCCCCATTCAAACCTTACATTGTATGTCGGCTCCACCCCTGGGTGAGTGCAGAACTCACACCACCAATCCCAGTGCTAGACAATGAGTCAACCACAAATGCTAGATTCAGCCACTTCCATGACTACATGAGGCTTGGGGGGGCCATCTATATACAAACCGTAACATTCCACCCCTGGCCCCCCCAAGACTCATGTATGTCCCTTATACAAAAGACATTTAGTCCATCTCCATGAGTTGCCAAAGTCCTAACAGTTTCAGCATTGCTGAAAGGTCTAAGTCCCAAGTCTCCTCTGAGATCTAAGGCAGACTCTTAGTTGCAAGCCCCTGTACAAATGAAAACAAAGTTAAACACTTCCAACATATAATGGCACAAGATAGACATTACCATTCCAAAAGTTACAAACAGGGGAATACAAAGCATTGGAACCAAAGTAAGTCAAAAATCCAGCAGGGCAAATGTTAGGTCCTGTAACTGTATGTCCAGCATCTGAAGCAATCTGTGGCAAATTGTAAGCTCCAAATGGCTTGTGCGGCTCCACCCCTACGGCACTTCCAGGGGTTTTAACTCCCACAGCTTCTCTCTTAGGCCCACTCTGCTCAATCTTT
>RJWT010050226.1:0-10886 GCA_004365215.1 Cuniculus paca | reverse complement strand
TTAAAAGCGGCGCAGAGAAGCAGGAGCGGCGCAGTAGAGAAGCAGGCGATAGCTAAGGGAGGGATTTATTGGGGGGTGAGGACGCGGGGAGGAACGTTCACCCAGCATGGCTGAACTACTTCCTCCGCCAGGTACAGAGGGGCTGGGGGTTATATGCTCTCTGACCGGAAGGGGATGGCACTGGGGGCGAGCACTGATGATGTGTAACCGACTGGCGGGAATTTCAGCATTCCGGTGCACATAGGAGGAAGCTGTAATCGGGGAGGGAGGGGCTAGTGGTTTGGCTATACCACTGCCATTATGTCCAGTAATTTATATTAGGACAGAAACCTTTCACAAGGCTCCCTGACACTCCCAAGAGCGACCAGGACCTCTCTTTCCACTGTGAGCAACAGGAGGGGTCATTGAGGGTTCTGAGCAAGTGTTTATGATCTGCTTCATGCTCTGAGCTGCTGGGGGTAAAGAATAGAGAAAGTGCGATGTAGGTCATTGGAAGCTTCCGTCCTGCTGGGAAGGAAAATGACCTGGGCTGATCCTGATCGGCCAGGAGATTCATGTGAGCAGATGCAGATTGAAATACCAGGTCAGCTTCAGATGTCGGTTAGCCTTAATCTGACAATAGCTGAGATTTCTCAACTGGAAAATGGACAGTCATTTTCCTTATATGTTCGCCGTGAGGGCAAAGTGAGCTAATGCATGTTAGTGAGATGATCACCACCATCATCGTCATTGTCATCATTCAGGGCTGGAGTATTCAGGATGACCTTGTCTCAGATGAGCAGGCAAACAGTGATAGAATGGACAGATGGACAGGCAGGAAGAACAGGGGGAAGCAGTGGGCAGGAAGGAGAAGAGACTGACAAGTTTTAAAGGAGGAGAATTAAATGCACAGCAAAAGTGAGGTTTGTGTAATTGAGAGGCCAAGAAAAGTGTGTGCGGTGGCCCCAGCACAAAGGGCAGGGCATGGCCCCTGTCCACCCTGGCCCTGGGGCGAACTGCTTGCAGGACTTCCCTGGGCTTCCCTGTGCCCACCTGGTGAGTCCAGAAGTCATAGGACTTGCTGTCCTCAGAGCGTTGGTCACTGCCAAGGACTAAGGTTAGGATGACACATTGATTAGAATGCAGAATTAGCCAGTGTTGTGCCTTAAAGAAAAACTTGGTTGAGGGTAGATCTGCTCTGAGTTAGTCCCAGGTGCAAGGATGCCCCTCCTGATTCTGTGTGCGTGCGTGTGTGTGTGACCTTTGCTTTTACCCCAGCACCTCCTCACTTGACCAGTAACCTTGAGAACTAAGAGAGATCGCAAGTTCTTTCCATGACTCTGAACACGTGACGAACCAATTTTTTAACCAGTGTCCCGATGTGCTGGGTGTACCGGGAACAGCTCAGCCATCTGCCACCAGTGCCAGGGGCTCAGTCAGAGCAGATGAATTCTGTGCCAGATGCACTGAGATGTGTAAACCCCCGAGAGAGATACCGCACAGGCCAGGGCCGAGATCTCTCAAGTCATAACAGAGTTCCCTGTTCTGTCTTTATCTTGGGCCATCCCAAGAGAGGAAATGCTATGTGTGTAGTTTCTAGCTTGGTACCTATGAGCAGAGAGACAGATCTTTCACTCTGAGAGCTTGATGACCTGAGAGGTGAATAGAAATTGGGGTCTTTGCTTTGCCCTGGGAAGATCACTGTGTCATTGATCTCGTGCACAGTGGACAATGCCTTTTAGGTAAAGCTGTGGGGTAGTGTGTATCTGTTGGCAGTGACGTGCTGCCTCTGCAGCTGGATAGAATTGCTGGAGGGGTGGGGTGTCTATCACACTTCTCAAACGCTGCAGCACAGTGAAATTGCCCAGGAGGTTTCTCAGTCCCTGTGCCTGGGCTGAATCCCACACCAATTAAATCACAGATCTCTGGGGACAAGACCCAGGCAGCCAAACTTCCAGAGATCCCAGATGACTGCATTTTGCAGGCAAGTTTGGAAATCACTGATGCGGATGATGCAGCATCTCTCGGACAGGAAGAGGCCTGTGAGGCGCTGGCTGGCCCACGGGCTCCTTGGCTGGCCCATTTGGGAAGGTGATTCATTCATTCCAAGGGTCAGATCTTTTCTGGTCAGTGTGGCGTGGGCAGGCGCCAGCCCAGGCAGGCGCTGACATTCCACGGGTGTGAGGTTTACAGCGCTGGCCACACATGGATGCCCAGCACTCTGAGTGGCGGGGCCCTCCCTTCCCAACCCCAGGCCCAGCCCTCTAATGGGGAGTTCGGCCTGCAACCCCTTGCATCTGCCCAGGAAGGTGGTGGGTGCCACTTGCGTCACTTCTCAAGTTTGTGGTGGGAAAGGAGACCAGATGGGTTTATCTGATGAAGAAAAGGGAACAGGAAGGAGAAATCTTAGGCCAAGGCAGTTCTGATACTTGCTTTATTCCAAACCCCAGCCAGGGAGACTGATCTTTGAAAGCTAAGACACAGCTGCCTTTTCTTACAGGGAACAGAGATTTTTCCAGGGGCTTCTAGAGTCTTCTTTCTATCACTTCTTTTTTTTTTTTTCCCCTCTCTCTCTCTCTCTTTTTAGTACTGGGCATTGAAACCAGGGCCTTCACATTGAGCTACATACATCCCCAGCTCTTTTTAAGTTTTGAGACAGGGACTCACTATTTCACTAAATTGCCAAAGTTATCATCCTGCGTCAGCCTCCCAGAGTGCCAGGGTTACAGGCACCCATCACCATGCCTGGCTTGCTTAAGGCTTTTTTGTAATAAGTATGAGAAAGCTTCTAACTTAAGGAGCAGCAGTCTGCGTGCCTTAGAGCCGGGCAGAATGCAGTATACTACAGTAACCCGACAGTAGGTCTCCTGGGCTGGAAGCCCCCAAAGGGAAGGCAGGGCTAGGGCCGCAGAGAGGCACATCTGGTCCATACAGATGTGCCTGGCTGGTGGGGGCTGAGCGTGGGGAGTTCTAGGGTCCCTGCGTGAATGGATAGATAGGGAATGGAGACGGCCTGTGAGGCGCAGGCTGCGCATTATCCACTCGGGGCAAACAGGAGACAGTCCAGCAACTGCTTCAACTTGGCTGGTCCTCAGCAGGACCAAGGTCCAGTTCCAGAGGCCTGAGTGTGCCCTGCACCTGGGGAAGTGCCTCTCACCCTCCTCCAGAGGCAACACAGGGCCCCCAGGCCTCCTGCATCCTGACCCACCGGGCACGTGCAGCTTGGATTCGCTCGTCAAGGGTCAGATCAGGGCTTATCCTGGCCCTGCAGCATAGTTCCAGTGACCATTATGGGAGCTGTGCCCTGGGCCCTAGGGCGGCCACACAGTGAATGGAGGAGAACAGGGCTGTGGGCCTAGATGGACTTGGTTCCGGTCCCTGCTCGGCCACTCACTAGGAGTGGGACACAGGTACAATTCTTAACCTCTCTGAGCCTTGGGTTTGCATCCTGTTTTTGATACTGAGGATTGAGCCCAGGGCCTTCGCGCTGAGCTCTTAACCCCAGCCCTTTTTATTTTACTATTTTATTTTTATGTTGCGACAGGGTCTCACTAAGTTGCCCAGGATGGCCTCTCATTTGTGACCCTTCTGCCTCAGCCTCCAGAGTAGCTGGGATTACAAGTGTGCAGCACCACCTGGCAGAGCCTCCGTGCTATAATCTGTAAAATACAACAATGTCAGTAGCTTGTAAGAGAAGGTTTGTGCCACTGCCCAGCGCAGTGCTGTGACTACCAGGAGCCGGGAGAAAGAGCTCGCAGGGAACAGATGGGTGGGGAAGGGTGCTGCATGGAAGGAGGGTGTCGCCCACCTCCCTGCTCACGTCTCAGGAGCCAGAGCCGCTCCTCCCGCAGCCCCAGAGCCTGACGTTTTATCTTTATCTGCTCAGTGGGTTGGAAAATGAGAGAAGGAAGTGACAGCGAACTGTGCGCTCTGAGGTCTCCCACGGGCCTGGCTGAAGGGGGCATTGAGCAGGCACTGTGGCCAGTGTCCACTGTGTCCCACTGGCCGGTGGTATGATGTCAGGGCCCTGTGAGCCCCAGCCAAAGCCAGACAGCCATAGGCAGGGTTTCCTCCTCTGCCCCGTCTACTGGATTTTTTTTTTTTTTTTTTTTTTTTTTGCGGCACCGGGGATTGAACTCACAACTTTGCGCTTGCCGGGCAGGTGCTTAGACCGCTGAGCTAGATCCCCAGCCCTGTTTTTGAGACAGGGTCTCACTATGCCATTCAGCCTGGCCTTGAGCTCACTATGTAGCCCAGGCTGGTCTCGAACTCACAAGGATCCGCCTGTCTCAGCCTCCCGAGTGCTGGGATTACAGGCGTGAGCCACCACGCCCGGCTGGATTTCTAAGATAAGGTAAATGACGGTAGGTGGTGGGCGGCCAGCGCCTGTACCTCCTAACAGCGGGATGATAAAGCCAAGAAGCAAACAGCAGTGAACCTGAGAGAACTGAGAGAACTGACTGAGGACAGAGCTGATCGGCCCCCGGAACCCCCAGGCCCGCCCCTGCACTCCCACAGCGGCGAGTGAGGGACGCTGACCTCCATCTCGGCCTCATCGTTCCCTTGCCCTTCCGGGGACCAGAGTGGGTAGGACCTTGAGGGATGTGAGAGAAGAACGAACTGTGCCGTGTGCACAGAGTGGGTGACGGAGCTGCTCGTTAGGTCTGCACCGCTGCATGCAGGGCGTCAGGCAAGTCGGTAAACGCCTCTGGTCTCAGTAGTCACCCCTGTAAAATGGGGTAACGAGCCATCCTGCAGAGTTTGGGTTTGTGAGAAGCAAATGAAGTCACGTATGCCAAGTGCTTGGAGAGGTGTGGGGTAAGTGCTGGCTGCCCCTGTATCCCGTAAAGGAGGTTTATCTCCTCGATTATGACCAGCGCCGCAGTCCCCTCCCTGCCTAGTCACTCTCATTCATTTGATGAAGATGCAAGGCACTGTGTCCAGTGATGTGGGCCTGGACTGGGGTCCACGTGCCCTTGTGCCAGGGTCCAGGAAAAGCCTCCTCATCCCCGTCAGCGTTTGCTGGCACCCTGTGTACACTCCTGTCTCTCTCGCTTTATCGTTGTCTCCGGTTGCTTTACATCCACCGTAGCATCTACAAGCGTCTTCTCCCGAGTGGTCTTCTCAGCAATGTGGCGTATTCACTCAGTTCATGGTGCCACCGTGGGGGTGGGGGTGGGGTGGGTGCATTTTTTACATTGGTCTTTCAATGCGCACAAGGGATAGGTATTATTTCCATTTCACAGAAGAGGAGACTGAGGCTTCAGGAGCTCTGAGTTGCTTCCCCAGGGGTGGCTGGCATCTCATTGTTCTCACCCAGGGTCTGCGCAGTTCCTGTCGCCATGGGGGACTGGTGCTCGCTTCTCAGCCAGAGAAGTGTGGCTGTTCCCCGTCTCATCCTGAGAGCCTCCCCCCACCCCAACTCCACCCTCTTCTGTGTCTGCTGCAGAATGTCTGCAAGCCGGCGGTGGAGGAGACACAGCGCCCACCCCTGCTGGAGATCAAGCAGAAGATCGACAGCTACAACAGCCGGGAGAAGAACTGCCTGAGCATGAAGCTGGTGAGTGGCGCGCCCCTCGGCTCTGGTGTCCGCTGCCCTTCAAACCTCTGCCCCTTTCTGGGGCTGGGGAAGCCTGGTAGCCTGGGCCGTCCAGGGCCTCTGTAGGCTTAGGAACCTAGAACGGGCTCTAGAACAGGATCCAGATCCCATTTCCACTGTGTCTGCTTTTTGGCCTGCAGCTTGGGAAGCTTTTTAACCACTCTGCCTCTCAATGTTAATCGAATTCATAGTGCCCTGTGGGCAGCCAATGACGCAATGACCAAGGACCTGGTTGGTATTGGCTGGTCCCCCAGGGAGCCCTTGAGCAGGGCAGTCTGTAAGTCCTCTTCCTTCCCCTCGGGCTATGCAGAACTGAGGGAAGGGAAGTGACTGCTCTGGGTTCTGAAGAGAGGCCTCAGGGGGAGGGAAGAAGGTAGAACTCTGCCCCCTGCTGGTGGCCAGAAGAACTGACTCTTTGGGGCTTCACTAGTTGGTCTGGTTTTCTCTTAAGGGCTGTGGATTCTTTGTAAAGACCTGCAAGGAAACCCAGTGGCCTGCGTGTCTGAGGACCATCTTAAAGAGTCCTGTTCTGGTTCGGGGACCCTGGTTCAGAGGTACAAGTCAGAGAGGCCACCACAGTCCCTGCCTCTTAGAGTGGGGACTCACCAAAGGGCTATGGGTAACTGCCTGTTGGTGCCCCAAAGTCTGAGCCTCCTGGGAGGGAAAACCACAGCAGCCCCAGTGTCCTCTGCGGACACTGAAGGCCTCCCACCGGCACTTTTCTGCACCCTGCATCCCTGCATTACCTCCTGCACCCCTGCATAGGCCTCCTTAGGCCAGCAGAGACAGGCTAGGAAGGATCTCAGGGAGACAGATGGGCTTCGTTGGGGTGGCTCTATTAGCACGGGCCTCTGACTCAGTCACGCCAGGTGGGCCTCCCTGAGCCCTGTGACTTCCTCCCCCTTGCAGAGCGAAGATGGTACCTACACGGGTTTTATCAAAGTGCACCTGAAGCTTCGGCGGCCAGTGACAGTGCCTGCTGGGATCCGGCCCCAGTCCATCTATGATGCCATCAAAGAAGTGAACCTGGCAGCCACCACAGACAAGCGGACATCCTTCTACCTGCCACTCGATGCCATCAAGCAGCTGCACATCAGCAGCACCACCACAGTCAGCGAGGTCATCCAGGGGCTGCTCAAGAAGTTCATGGTTGTGGACAATCCCCAGAAGTTCGCACTTTTTAAGCGGATACACAAGGATGGCCAAGGTACGAGAGAGCTCTTGAGACTGGAAACCACCACTCAATCCCCGGCTGCCCTGGGGGAGGAGGAGGGTATCCAGGCAGCTGGGTCCAGCCAGCCACGGGGCGCTCAGCTCTGCGGAAGAGCCACGCGTGAACCTCAGCGGGGCTCACGCCTGCTCATTGCACCGTGGGCTCCCGTTTGCTAATCTGCGTACCGAGAGGGAAACCGCCCAGCCCTCCTAATCTCCTGGGAGATGATGTGAATGGAAACAAGTTCAAACTCTGAGCAGACACCCAAGATAAAGGGTCACTTCCTTGTCTTTTTTTTTTTTTAATGGTGCTGGGGATGGCACCCGGGGCCTCATCACGGTAGGCAAGCACTCTGCCACTGAGCCACACGCAGGCCGGCCCTGTTTCTTCTTGCCAGGTGTATTTCAGGTCTGCTTCCAGTGATGAGGCCCCACCTCTGGGTTTCTAATCTGCACCACCCAGCCTTGGGCCTGCCCTTCTCTGCCAGTGTGAGCAACCAGCCTCCTCTCCATTCACAGTGCTCTTCCAGAAGCTATCTGTTGCCGACTGCCCCCTCTACCTGCGCCTGCTCGCGGGGCCTGACACTGATGTCCTCAGCTTCGTGCTCAAGGAGAATGAAACCGGAGAGGTGGAGGTGAGTCTGGACCTTCTGCACAAGCCCAGCCCTCAGGACTTCGTGGGTGGGAGAAGGTGGGTGCTGTCCTAACTGCCCAGCATGGGTGGGGCTGCGCAGCAGCAGGAAGGCAACTGCCCAGAGCCCGGCTGGGAAGACTCAGGGTTTGAGCCAAGACTGTCAGCCGCCAGGGCTACAGGTCAGGGCCTGCGTCTGGCAAAGCCCATGGAAAGAAAGGATTTCTTGTGTTTCCTTTCTGGTAGCTCAGGGGAGAGGGCCGAGAAACTCCCTGGGTTCGAGCCCAGGTGCTTTGCCCCAGGATGGCTGAGGCCCAGAAAGCTCACCTCAGGGTTCCACTGGGTGCAGATATTTTTGAGCCATTGTATCTCTCCTGCTCTTGACATACTGACTTCCTTCTGGGGTGGGGGTGGGGGTAACAGTGTCCAGTCTGCGCATAAATGGGGTGAAACCAGGCTGGTGCTCCCCACAGCCTGGGACGGTTGGGAGGTGGGGTCTCCTGGGAGTAGTGAGAGCAGAGGAGGGGCACAGTGTTTGTCACACTGTCAGTGGAAGCCTGGGGTGTGAGGAGCAGTCTTGGGGGCCCCTGGGCATGTGCAGATCTGGGCAGGTGAGCTCCATCCCCACTTCAACTGGGACAGCTGCATGTCCACCCGCTTTATCTGTTTGAGTAGACAAAAGAGTCCACTGGCCTGCAGGGAGACTGCTGGCCTGGGGGACAGCCCCCTAGCCTGGGGGCCTGGAAGCCAGGGTGCTGCCCAGCGCTGCCACCGCCAGCTCCGACTGAGATGACGCCACCTTCCCTCTATGGACTCCAGGTTCCTCCTATCCAAGTGCAGGGACTGAACCCGATGAGTCACAGTTCCCCTCTGTGTGCAGAGAGCCCAGGAGTCTCCACGTGGCCCATGCAGGCCCGTGCTCCTGGGTCACCTTGAGAATTCAGACTTGCCTTCTGCCCTGGGGGCCCCAGTCCCTCTGCTCCCGGCTGGCTTCTCCAGGGGGCGCTGTGCCATCTGCTCTGCCTACACCGTGGATGGTGTCCTAATCTCAGGGAGAGGAGAAAATGAGTCGAGGTGATGGAGTGGCGCGCTCCAGGTCATGCAGCTGGAGAGGCTCTAGGCCTGCTGTCCTCCACCAGCCTCCAGAGGGTCTGCCAAGATCTCTACTATTAATTCTCAAAATAAAAATATGGCTCATGAGCAGGAAACTTGGTCATGGGGTGCCAGGATCTGCACTTTTATTGCTGGTGTGACAGATGTGTACAACCCAAGCTTCTGCCATTCTACTTGCCACAAAGCAGCAAAGTGTACTGAGTTCCTGATGCAGAGTCTCGCTATGCCATTCAGGCTGGCCTTAGGCTGGCTTTGTGGCCCAGGCTGGTCTTGAACTTGCAACGATCCTCCTGCCTCAGCCTCCCTAGTGCTGGGATTACAGGAGTGCACCACCACTCCTGGCTTGGTCAGTCAGTGTCTAACCTGCTCCCTCTGTTTCTCCCCCATCGCTCATGCAGTGGGATGCCTTCTCCATTCCTGAGCTCCAGAACTTCCTAACAATCCTGGAAAAAGAAGAGCAGGACAAAATCCAACAGGTGCAGAGGAAGTACAACAAGTTCAGACAGAAACTGGAAGAGGCCTTGAGGGAATCCCAGGGTAAACCTGGGTAACTGGTCTTGCTTCCTGTCTTCCCAGTACCCTTGGATTTATTTTTAGTATTATTATTTTGGAACAGACACTTTTTCTCAGGACATCTCTGGTAGGTGCGTTTGTGCCTGCCCAGCAACTCCAGATGTGGCACAGAGCCTCTTCCGTGGACAAGGGTCTGGGCGGGGGTCAATTCCTGCTGCCCCCAGCACCGTGCCGCTCGAAGGACTCTGCCAAGGACGGATCGGAACTTGTGTGGAGCCAACAGTGTTGCCCTCGCTCAATCTGCAAGCCTTTTCCAAGCCAAACAGCTGCCTGTCTGGTCACCAAACTGGAACCGGTAGCACCAGTCAGCAGAAGGAAAGAAAAGTCTCAGAGCTCCGTGTTCTTCCTCTGGCTGTGATCCTTCACTTTCTTTCATTTGCCCCTTGCAATACCTTTATTTATTTACTGTGCGGCAGGTCAGAGCTTAGACCCTGAAGGCAGGATAATGCTCAGGAGAGGACTGTCCCACCGGCCCAAGGTACCTGCTGAGCTAACGGGAAGTAACCAGTCACTGAGCCCAGAAGCTCGGGGCACCAGAGCTCAGGGTGGCTAAGAGTCTCCAGAGAAGCTGTGGCCTTCCCTGACCCTGATCACCCGAGACTGAGCACATGTGAACCCAGAGGCATATATGTCTACATGTTTGTCCAAAGCTATTTAGTTTTGTTGTTTGCTTTTTGTAGTACTGGGGATTGAACCCAGGGTCTTCGCACTGAGCTGTACCACTAGCCCTTTTTTGTTGTTTTGTTTTGAGACAGTGTCTCACTAAGTAACTAAGCTCCCCAGCCTGGGCTAGAAATGAGATCCTCCTGCCTCAGCCTCCCAGAGTGCTGGAACAGCTACCTGAAATTACAAATCTGGGACTGATATTGTCATCATCCTTGTGTGTTTCTGCCAAAGGGAAACTAGTCATCGACCATTTTAAAAGTCCCCTGCCAAGTGGGAAAACCAGACAGTAAGAGAAAGCCAGAAAGTGTCGCAGAGAAACATCCAAGCTGTCTTCAGCCAACCCCTAGCTAGAAAGCAGAGGGCCTGGGCTGCCTCGGTTTCCTCCCTGGCCTCCAGCACTGCTTCCCTCTGCCCGCGGGGACTGTGAGAGCTCCAGGTGCTGCCCAAGGAGTGGCCCTGATCACAGAGGGAGTCCTTCCTGTGGTGAAGCTCGGCTGGCCCCGGCTGCGCTCAGGGAACCCGAGGGCCGCCTCCCTGTTGACCTCAGTGCCTTTTCGTTTTCAGAGAGAGACAGGAGCAGAGTGTTTGCTGGGAGCTCTCCTGCCGGCTGCTCCCGCCAGGAAGTGGGCAGTGGCCGTGGGAGACAAGGCCGGGCCTCCACTCCGCGGGGTGTGAGGGCCACACACCTTTCCCATCTCGGTTCCGGGCCTTGACTCCAAGAGGCGATGTCGCACCATGCTGACAGGACCAGCTTCCTGACTGAATATCGGTGCTGGCTCCTTGTTTATGTTAAAACTTAAATCAGCTCAACACGTTCGGCCAGTCGCCAGGACTGCAGACCCTCCAGTGCAGAGGGAGAAGGACCGGCATTCCAGGTTGGCTTCCAAACGACCATCTCTCGGATGCCCTCTGCCCCCCCAAAGCCCCTCATGGGTTGGCTGGAGCCCACACTCCTCCATGTAGCCTCGAATGTGCCCACTGCAAGCCCGAGTTCTCAGTGTCCTGACCCTGGAGGAATGCTGACCCCTTGTCATACAAACTGCGCATCATCTTCAGAGCTACGGAAGCCACCTGAGCTGGCAACTCCGATTTTTAAGCCACCCAAACCCTGGT
>RJWT010050225.1:0-10869 GCA_004365215.1 Cuniculus paca | reverse complement strand
CCTGGAGGACTCTGGAATCACTCAAGTTTGCAATGTGTCTGTAGATTCAATTCTCCCTGTTCGTACTGTGAGTTGGGAGCGGAGGAAAAAGTGACGATTCCTCCCTTCTTGTTCTGCATTGAGTAATGTCTGTAGGCTTTCTCTGTGAGCTCACATTTTCCCCTCAGATCCTTCCAGGGTCCCACGGATACACCTCTTCCTTTCTCCCCCAGGTTGTTATTTTCTTCTTCTTTTTTTAATGTTGGTTGAAAAGCAACTATACTTCCACTTCATGGTACTAACAAAAACAAAACACGTCAGTTACAAGAGTATTAAAATATAAAATAGTGATACATCTCACCACAAAATTTTCAAGACCTACATACAGTAAACTAGAAAACATTACAGAAAAACTAAAAATTTCAAGAAACATTTGAAGATAACAATTTTCAATGAAATTCCAAAAGACTTGAAATCGTTAAAACAATTTTGAAAAGGAACAAAAAAAACTTGAAAGGTTAACAGGACATCATTTCCAGGATTAATATATATTTATATCTTATTTACTCTTTCAGCTTTTCACCAAGTTGTTGTTTTCCAGTGTCTAAATTCAGAATCTTGGAGAAGTTGACTTCCTGCTGCTTACCACTCCACCATTCTTCTGGAAGTTTCTTAGGACTATCCATGAAGGAGTAACTTCAACACAGATTCCAAATTTGCTGGTGCCTTGATTTTGGACTTCCTAGCCTTCAGAATTGAGGAAATAAATTTCTGTTCTTTGTAAGCTACCCAGTCGTTGGTATTTTTCTATAGCTGTTCAAGTGTATTAAGATACTGTAAGAGTTCATAGATAATCCTTGGTGTGCCTATGTGGTGAATGTGCTTAAATCTCTCACTCACATACCACTGTACAATAAAGAGAAAAGAATCATTAGATTAGTGCATAAACCCATAATTTCTTAATATGTTTTCTAATCTCTACTCAGTTTAACCATCATCTTTCATGCTACCTCCAACCCACTCACTTTCCCCAATAGTCAGCTTCAAGCTAGTCCCATGTTACTGATTCTCCTCTCTCCTCTCTCCTCTCTCTCCTGCTTCAAAGACTACATACATTTTATACTGTTATCTATTCACTCACTTATCTTTCTCTCTATTCTGTGGAATATGCTGAGACAGGATTGTAGCCTTTATAATTCCAAATATTAACCTATTATTACTTTCCACCATGTTTATTACTTTGTCTACATGTTTTCTTTACATACTCAAAAATATAGCCCATGAAAAAATTATTTGAGCAAGTGTTTGGAACAATTATTAAGACATTGAGTACTTTATTCTTAAATGTGAAGAACTTCTTATGTTTATATAGATCTTTCATTTCTTTTAGAAACAGAAGAAACAGCTGTTTAATCTCATGACAGCAGTACACACTTGGTGACGCAGAAACATGTCAGCAAGTGGCATTTTTGGATCTCCTTGTCAATATCTGTGCCTAGTGTCACTAGTTACAAGACTGTGGACAATTTGACTTTCTGCCAAAAAAGGGCATTCTTCACATTCTACTTTTAGGTCAAAGTAAATGACACAAATGATCATTAATGAGTTTCAGAAATAAAATGTGTTATATAATTTATGGTTTTAGATAAGGCTCTACCACTTATTCATCATTACAAAATACCCACATACAACCTGGCATGTTTGTGCAACATAATTAATAGCACCTGCTCTAGAAGGTTTTGTGCAGAATAAACTACATAGGTCCCAATGTCAACCATGCATGGATTGAACAAAACCCACCTAATGTCCACACAGGAAGGCAGATGAGGCCTGGTGATGTATGTGAAGTATAAATTATCCCCAGTGTGTGCAGTAAGTTAAAAAAAAAATAAGTCACTAGAGGAATGACTATATTATTAATTGACTGGTGTAGACACTATTTTCTAAATAAGCTATACTTGTAACAAAAAATAGAGAGAGAAGGCATTTGAACGTCTTTGATCAAAGCACTGACAGAAATCTGTACAAAACAGGAGAACACAGATAGATACTCAAAACCAGTGTGTGAAATAGCCTCTGTCTCCATGGGGCTGTCTATGAGTTGGTAGTCTCTGTTCCCACTATCATCACTCCCTCAATTCCCTTTCACTGTTTAGCATCTGCTGTCTGGTTTGGGCTCCTGCATAATTGTAGACACTGTTAATCACGTACTTTTAAATCTATTCTTTCCCTTCCCTCAATATTACAGAACCTTAATTTTTATCTAATCTGTAACACAGAAAGGAAAGTTTGGCCAGAAATGTTCATAGACAGAAACCATTAGTCTTTAAATCTTTGCACATGGTTAAGAGTAGGTAAAGTAAGTGATGGCCTCCATAATTAGATATTAAGATTACCTCTGAAATGGCACCCCTACCTATACTTTCCTTTGTTCCTTTTAGTCATTTTGTCACAGTGCTTGAAATATTACTGGTATTGATCTATTCTATTCAATTAAAGTAGAACTTGTAGAGAAACAGCCTTTTTCTCCCTCTGTAAGATGTGCAGTCAGGCAACCCCTCTCTCAGGAATGCAGACTTGCTGCTTTCTCACTGTGATCCTGTGCTTTTCTCACTGCTAAGGCAGACTCTTCAGGCAGCTCTCTCGTGGGAAGCTCCTCCATTAGAGAGACAATACCGGGTATCAACATGGATAAAACTAGCAAATGGGTTATAAACAAGCTTCACAGCATCCTAACACCATGAGATGCACAGGATTTGTTTCTTTTCAAGGCTAAAACAGGGTTAGCTGCTAGGATAACTGCCTTTGTTTTCCCTCTGTATCTCCACTTGCTTGACATCACAAATTGAATAGAAGGAGACCTCTCCTTGGTTCAAGGCCCAGCCTAGTTATGAGCATTTCTAATGGCTGGGATGGTGTGCTGTTAAAGTCCTCCTGAAATATCCCTCCTGGTCCCCTGGTTTCTAGGAAATTCTACAACATAATCACATAAAAATATGTGCTTATTGCTAACATTGAAATAAACATGCATTTATTATTTTTAAGTTTTATCAGCAGAGATGTGTAATCTCTTATTAACAGAGCGGGAGAAATAAAAAAAGGTAGTTATTCAGAAAAATTCTAACTGCACTGAAAAATGAAGAAAACAAGATCAAAATATTCTACAATTATCTTCCTAAATTGGAAATACAAGATTTTGGCTTGGTCATGCACTTAGGAAAAATAGATGTAAATTGCAATCAAAGTATATTCCTTTTTAAAAATAAGAAGAGATTTTCATGTACATATTTCAGGAAATAGATGAATTAAAAACAATCATAGGGAAGAATCCATAGGGACTCAAAGGAGTATTTTTGCCTAAGAATCTAGAATCCTAATTAGGGAAGGTTACTGAGGAGTCTACTTTCAGTGCAGATTTTTAAAATCAGTGGCTAAACCTATATCTTGGGTAAGTGAAAAGTTTTTCCTATTTTATAGGTAGGACTCCTGTTCATCATTTATTTAAAGAAATATTAGAAGAGCTGCATCATGCTGGTAATTTTAGGGCCTAAAGAGTAAGTACGATCATAAATTTATTATTTTTTTAAACAAAAAAGGTGATACAGAATTTGAAAACAAAATAATGGGAGATTAACAATAGTTATATATTGCGTATTGTTGTCTTCAAAGTAGTTGTTCAGATTACAAGATATAGGCGTGAAAAAATGGTCAATCAATGAAAGCACAAGCCATTCTTTTTTTATTAAGTAACGGAGATTAGTGGTATAGTTAGCTGTCATATATATATATGTACACATATATATGCATATATATATGCATATATGACGGATATATGAAGAATATATATATTTTTTCTTGTCTTTCTTTTCTCTTTTCACCCATCCCAGTTGTTCGCTTGGTTGACGGATTTACAGGCAAGCACTGCCACACCCAGCTCAAACCTAACTTTATTTCATATTTACTGAATCACTGTAGTGGAGACAGTACTGACAATGAGTGCTTAGTTAAAGATGATACATAATTAATAGCTAAATGGATTATATTTCAGGTAAACATAAGATTGAATCAAGGCAGTCTCTTGTGTTTAAGGATTTTAGGCTTGTTTAACTCTAGCTACATTTTCCCCTTCATCTAATCCATATCTTTCATGCTATTTTAAAGTTTCAGGTCGGGGATTTAGCTCAGCCTGGCAAATGCGAGGTCGTGAGTTTGATCCCTGGTGCTGCAAAAAAATAAAAAATAAAATAAAAAAATAAAGTTTTAGGAGGCATAACTAAGCCATGGTGGTTGTCGCTAAAATATTTTCACCCTCAATAATGTCAGCATAAATTTTTTTCTGATAGAATCACAGAATCTAGAGTGAAAAGAGGCCTGAGAACATTTGTGTTTTTGAATTTGAATCTATAAAAACAATTACTACTCATTCCTTTTGAACTCTATAAGGAAAATAAGTAAACCTCTTGTTCTGAAAACTGTTTGCACCCATGCACATTTATGTATGCAAACATATACCCATTTCACACCAACCATTTCCTTACATATTCCCCGATGTGCATCTAAAAACCTCTTGCTTTGCAGACACCAGAAAAGCACCTCTAATTTAAGGAACTGTGTAACTCCACAAACTCCTTCACCACTATTTGCATGCCTGGTGCTATGACCAAATCAAGTAATTCTCCTCCTGTTTCTGCAATGTAAATCTTACATTGAAGAAACCAAAAGTTCTGTAGAAATTTGTCCCTGTTGTTAGAAAACCGAGCTGTACCTATTGTTAGAAAACTTTATTATCCGTTGTTAACTTGCTGACATGTTGGGAGTTTTGTTCATTTTAATTTTGAGGATTTTTTAGTTTGGTAGCTATGGCATACTAAAACTGGCGTTAGCTAGTATTTTTCTAATATTCTTATTTTTGAGACAAAGCTGTCAAATTAGAAAAAAGACAAATTTTAAAATGAAAGTTGATTTACAACTTCTGTAATTTGGTAATTGAGGGAAGCACAGTGAAATAATTGCAGGACACAGAGTTGGGAAATCAAATCTTTAAATTTTACTCTATTACTGTTCACTAATGAAGTCTATCTAGGAACACTTGGAGCTTGTGACATTAGTTCCTCTTTCTTTATTCTTTTAGTACTTTTTCTTAGTTTTTTTTTCTTTCTTCTGTTGCTCAGACTGTAGTAGTAATGCTTAAACATCTTATGCAGAAACTTAAAACATCACATAGAAATGAAACTGTATTTTGGCTTCACTTTTCTGGTGCTGTACTAGTCATAATCTCAGAATATTCAGTTCATTAAGAGAAACACTTGAATTATAGAATTATGAAACATTTTATAGTGTCAAACACCTCAGATGTGATGTCTTTTGAATAAAATATTAGCAGATGCTGGTGGATTCATAAAGAGGAATGCTCCCTTTTTCATTTCTCAAATCAGGAGAAGAAAATGATCACTAAGTGAACTAGAATTGAATCCCAAACAAGGCTCTACTATAGATAAGCCACGAGGCATTGGGTGAGATATTCAAACTTTCCAGTTCTTCATTTTGTGAAGAAATAATATTACTTCTCTACTTTCTACCATTAGGTTAATACTAACAGAACATGCAAAATGATCAGTTCATTGTTTAACACACAATGGACAGGAAACATTTATGGTTTTTTTCCCTCCAAACAGTTATTTATATTCTCTAGGTTTAAATTTCATGAAACCTGAAAAATGTTTTATGCTGAACTAAGTCAAAAGCCCAAAATTCCACAACTAGTTGACTTTGCAGCTAATTTGGGCATGTGTTCCTAGTCTGTATTGCTCACTAGAGATAAGGGGTAAGTCAAGTTCCATGATCATTATCAGTCTGGAGCAGCAGAAAGAACTGGAATAATTGATGCTCAAAAGCATACAAAGGTTAGAGTTCTTTAAACACCAACATAAAGGAAGAAGTTGTTGCTGAATCAGCATCTGGAACTTTCCATGAATTTCTGTATCTCCATCATTCTTTTCAACAATATTCCATTAACAGTATCTTTTGAACACCACACAATTTGAACATACAACATAAAGTTAAATCAACATGATAACATGTGAATTCTACCTTTACTAGTAAAACTTAGCTCTCTTTGGTTGTAAGTCTTTCCAGATTATTTTTATGTCAAAAATTAATTTTGAGCATCAGTGTTTTTCAGTCATGAATGAGATATAAAGACTATTTAGTCACGAAATCCCAGAAACTAGAGAAGGTACCACTCAGCTCCACCTCACATGGATAGAAATTTATGTGGGAAATGCCTGTCCTGGGTATGCCATATGATTGACAATCCTAGTAGTAGTAAGCACTTCCCACATAGTTGTCACATAAAGAAAATGTGAAATTAAGCATTATACTGTAAGTGAAATCTGCCTGATTTCAAGACATAACAGGAAAATACTGTCAAATAGAACAGGAATAGTTTTGTAGGATAATATTCAAAATTTTACTAGCATAGAACATATCTGGCAGAAAAATCTAGTTTGTTATTAGCAACATTTTCTGCATTTTAGGCAGTGTATGGAAGATGAGCAAATATGTTGCACTTATGACAGGCATAAGAATTCTGACAGATGGAATGGAGGTAGAAGATAAGAGAGAGATGGAGGGGGCAGAAACTAATTATAGAAATTTAATATTTGAATGGTCTGGATAACTTCTGCTCTTCAAATCTGAATCAATCATTATTAATTTATTTGTAATCTATAAAATAAATAAATCAGAGCTGACCTAATAGTTCTATTTCAGTGTTCATTCTCATTTTGCTTAACTTTGTCTTATTTTAATTTTTCATTGTACTGCTGCTTCAGATATTATGTATTTCCTTTACCTAAAATGTATCTCTTTGCTTTATGGCTATGAGGAGCAGCAGAGACAATGCATTGTACTAGGAACAGAGGTAGATTTAAAATCTGGACACTGTAGCTCTTTCAAAACTCAGCCATGGGCATGCATATGGTACAGCCTAGTGGTCCTGGCTTCCCATGTAAGGAAAAAGCTCTACCCTCCAAAAGCTGATTCACCAAAGTATCATTTCTTCAAGTGTCACTTTATGAATACAGGTATCTACAGAAAAGCCTTCTTCACTGATGATTACCCAGAGATGTATAATCTTACTGTTAAAATAATGTTCTTGAATATATTTATTCAACACAAACTTTTAAAAGTTCAATTATCATTCCTTATTCTAAATGTGACAATATTGTTACACTTTTGAAGATTATTGCACGGCACTAGGTAATGGTTACCTAAGTAGGTTAGTGCTACGTAATATGAAAGAAGTTGTAACTTTATATAGAAATGCCTCAGTTGAATGAATGCTTCTGCTTGTGCAAAACTTGGTTAACAAACAGAAGCATTCCACAAACTTTTGCTTCCCTTAGCAAATTCTGAACCCAGTGGCAAACACAACTCCAGCCATCTTTCCCAAAATCGCTGAATGAATTTTCATAAACCAAGGTACTGCTATACTAAGATACAGATTTTGCACATAAAATATCGAATGATTGTCAATGTTATTTTAAAGGAAATATTAAATTGGTTTTATAGTAATGGAGAATAGTTTTATGATCCAACAATATAATAAATAATGGCCATGAAATACTGAAATTAATAATAAGTAAATGTCTATTTATATCTCTCTATCTGGTCTGACTTATCTAAGTATTCAGGCACTCCGTTTCTGTTTTCATCACACCATCAGTTAAATTGAGATGCTGTTAATGAGTGTGCCTTGAATGAAAACATAAATTTCAAAATGCCTTCTAAAAAGAGTGTGTACCTTCTTGAGCCTGAAGATTACCACATAACTTACTTTTTTCTGTTTAAAATTTTTTTTTGATTGTAACTAAAATTTCATATATGAGGTAATTTCATGTTGCTTTCTTTTTAATCTTTGAAAAGTTAATTCCAAATTTGCCAGTATTTTAACATTTTCTTAGGGTTCCTTCCAAATTTTTCTCATTGAAAATTTTGACATATTACCATATTTATCTACATACGAAAACTTGTTCACTCTCAGTGGTTAATCAAACAGTTTTAACTGTGTCTAAAGATTTCTGCGGACAGTCAGGATTTTTGTTCATAATAGCTAATTAGGAAACATTCACTCCTCACTGCCCAGCACCCAACTGGATTTGAAAACTCAGGCAGATCAAGGGGCCCCTCTGCTGGCAGAAAGACAGACCAGAGAGCCAGTGTGAAGTACTGGGTCTGCTTGCCAAGGTCAGGGAGGTTTGCAGGCAGAGAAGTGGGGATCTCAGGGGTAAAGGAGTGGAGGCGAGCAGCAGGAGGGGGATTTGAAGTCCACATAATTCTCAAAGCAAAGCGCCACACTCTTTGCCTGATCCGAGTCATCTGGATTGTGATGCGCTTTACGCATTTAGGTTAAGTTGGTGAATTAAACAAGCTGACTGTTTGATTTTTAAGTGATGAATGTCTCAGCAAACCAGTTATCAGAATATTCATTTTAGTTATAAACAAAAAGCTAAAATTCCCAATACTTTATGACTTAAATTAGTATGCCTCCAAAACATATTTCATGTTTCTTTAAATATTAATTCCATCACCTTTCCTCATTAGGGAAGCCAATAAAATCAGTGTGACAATAGATTACCAGAGGTGACATAGTGCCACGGCCTTCATATTGCTATGTGGAGACTGAGCAGAGACACTTAGGAGACAACCAGACACAAGGTCCAACATTGAAAAGAGAGGAATTTAAAACCTAGTTTGTGTATGTTGATTACAAAACTCTAAAATTTATTGACCGAGTCCATGGTCCACCCATTGGTTAGTGAGCTGGCTATAGAATTGTCTCAGACCCTGTCAGCATCCAGTTTGATTATTGAATAAAATCACACTCTTCCAGGAGGTAGATATTCAGGTAAACATGTACATTACATAGTTACTTACATTGTACTGTTTATTTTGGTCTTTGACTTTTACCTAGAACAAAACATTGAACCTAGTTTTCTGACTTCACATAGCAAAAATCAGGACAACAGTTTCCTCTTCTCTGAAATTTCTAGGACATCATTCAGCCTGCTTTAAATCCCACTTCTACTGGAACGTTGGAATGAGCCCCTAATATATTTTTCCTCTCTCTGATAGTATCTAGATTTTGTTACATCATCTGCAATATTAAAATGTTTTTATAAATTCCTTAGCAAAACGTGCCAATCACCCAACATTGAAGTAAGAAGGAAAAGAGAGACAGCCTTAAGCTGGAATTTCAATCTTCGTAATATTAGAATTGAATAGGTTGTCTCATATTTTAAAAATAGAGAGTAATAAAATTAGGAAGGAGCTCAACTGAGTGGTCTGTGAATAACCTATGTTAATAGAATGCTTTTTATTTTGGGTCAAATGACAATGGCCTTCGCAGATCCCAGGATATCCCCACAGATCCCAGGTGAGGAAGCCAGTGAGCTGAGCAGGTCTGTCACAATTTCTTAAGAAATTTGTTTTCAGTTTGTTTTGTCGGTTACCACCAGGTGCTTGCAGCTGGATTTCTTTCCACTTTATTCTAACACCTTTAATTCTGCACACATTCCTATATTGTGGAAACCAATCATTTCTCTGTTTTGAAGTTCTGCTAGTTTTGCCTTGGTCTGATGATTGTCCCCTAAAATTCATATGTTGAACCCTAGTGTCCACCACAGTGGCGATAAGAGGTAAGGCCTTTGGGAAGGAGATTAAGTAATGAGATTAAGTCTTGTCAATAGATTAGTGCCTTATACAAAAGGGAACAAACTGAGGTCTTCTTTCTCCTGTCATGTGAGGACATGGCGTTTGTTCTCTCTGGAAGGTGCAGCAACAAGACACCCTCCTGAAACAGAGATCAAGTTTCACCAGACCTGAAATTGCAGGAACTTTGGTCTTAGACTGTCAGCCTCCAGAACTATGAAAAATAAGTTCTGTTCCTTATCAATTACTCAGTGCCAGATGTTTCATTATAGCACTGCAAATGGAATGAAATAAACTCAGTATTGTAGCAAGATTTAGTAAACTAGTGTGATAAAAGTATCCTAGTTAGGGTACAGGATAAGATTCCAAAATATAGCAGACACTAACATAATTAAACAAGATGGAAGTTTGATTTTTCACAAATACAATAATTTAAGAGTGTCACAGTTCATGGTGTATAAGTTACTATGCTATGCAAGCTTGTCCAGGGATTCTATGAACGTTCGTATCTAAAGTGAACTCCCCAAATTCTTACGTGTGTAGAAGATAATAGGATCACAGCGATGCTATACTCAACAGTGGATCCACTAATGACTCCCCAGCTAAATGTGCCATTAGAAGGTGAGGCCTGGTTGGAGATGGGTCATGGTACATGGCCTGAAAGGTGTATCAATTTCCTCTACTCCTTTCTCTCTGCTACCTTACTACCATAGAATGAGCTGCTGTCCTCCACCCAGGTCTGTCTACCACACAGGCTTCTGCCTTGGATCCAGCTAAAAATGGACCAAAACCATGAGTGAGAAAATGCCTGTCTTCCTTTAAGTCCTGGGTGTTGGGACAGTGGAATGGCTACTGTTGGGGGATTTCAGCCAGATTTATGTGGAGAATCAAGAGTAAAGAGCCCAGCAGGATGATTTAAAATGTTTTGAGTTTTACCAGAAAGGAATTTCCAGCAAAGCTGTGGCTGCAAAGATACTGCAGGGGAGATCTTGACTGCTGAGGAGAAACAGGAACATAGAAAAGATGACCCGAGGGCATACGACAAGTAGCAGGACTCCATTTTTTATAGCCTCAAAATCTCAAAAATTAAAGACTTTTCTTTGAGAAGAGAATCCCAGAGCACCATGTTCCAAAATACCAGTGGCCTAAGGAAGTTGTTTCTTGAGATTTGGCTCATAG